>JAEIIG010038452.1:0-175259 GCA_018904695.1 Drosophila parvula | reverse complement strand
TTTTGCTGGGCGACCAGAGCTGTAAACTCTATCGACAACTAAAATTTCTTCATTCAACCAATTTCCGTGTTTTTTTTCAAAATATGTTAAACATCTATTACACTGCTTCCACTTATCTGCAGCTTTGGCCGAAAAGTTATTTAATCTTTTGTTTAATTGGCGATTTTCCTCTTTGCTGAGACTATTTTTACTAACATATTCTGAATAAATATGGTTTTGCATCGCTTCAAGTTTCTTATGCGGAAGATTTTCATTCCGCCATTTTGAAAAAAGTTCGCTTTTTAATATGTGCATTGTGCCTGTAAAATGTAATAACTTAAAGAGTTGCAGGTAGTTGCAGATCATTTTGACATTGAACGTTAGACAAAGGACCATTTTAATTAACACATATAGTTTCAAACCGAATACAGCCGAATAAAGCAAGTTCTATTCCACGAAAGTCCCGGGTATGTAAATAGCAATACTCTAAATGAAAGGATTAGTTCTACAACGATTTACCACTAATACATGCAAGAACAGGACACACACATCTTTATTTTACTTAATACATACCGTCAATGTTCCAAATAAACAAAACTTGAAACCAAATGGTAAACACATTAATTTTGTAAAAACAAAGAAAAACACATAAAAAAGGCGCAAAAATTCAGTTAGGAATGGACAGAAAACTATCGCAAGCTTTGATCGATCCCTATTGCGTGACTATCGATAAAAAAATATTTGATCGCTGGAATTATTATCGGCGGGATGTTAGCTTTCAAGAAAATAATAAATTTCAACAAGATTCGAGCTTTCATTTTTCTATTTATTACGTGCTAGATTGCACTAGACCGACCACTGTGAGGCGGTTGCTCTATAATCAGCATAATCCAGCCGAATGGGAAGTCAATCCGTGGGAACTGGACACATGTGGGGGCAGCTGGGCGGCACTGACAGTGGGCTATGCAAACAATTCGCAGGAATATTTTCGTGTGGCGAAGGGCTTGGGGTTTGTTACTGGTTACTGACCGAGCAAAGGAAGTCGGCTTCGGCATCAGCAAATGCCAGGCATTGATGTGTCCATCAAGTGTCGCCGTGTCCGTCTCCGTCTCCGCCTGGGGTTCAATGAACTGCCGTAGGAACTAGAACGTCCGATAATAATTGATGGGGCGATAAATGGCAGAGAGAAGGGAAGGGCATGAGAAGTATCTAAAGTATTTTGAAGTATCTGGAGCTGGAGTATCTGCAACTTGAAAGGGACGTGAATCGGAAATTGGCGCTCTCGCATTCTGCAGAACGCATTCGGACGTGTGATGAGCCAATTTCACACATGGCAGAGGCGGAAAGAAGTGCTCGTAAAGAGCCAAACCCAAACAGAGTGCGAGCCAAGTGCAATGCCCCGGACTTCGGTTGACGCTGCACTTTTGCCACCTTATGCTGCAGACGGTCGCCAAAAATAAAAGCCGAAAAGCCGAAAACCGAAAGCCAAAAGCCATTTCTACTTCCCATCTTCCCGTTTCCCCCACAAATGAGAGGCGGCTTCCCCGCTCATTATGTTTGGTTTCTGTTTCTGTTTCTGTGTGTGTGTGGGGGGGGAACTTGGTCTCCCTTTCCCCTCCTCTGGCCAAATACAAAATGCACACATGCAGACGTAATGAAAACTGGCATATAGCGGCGCCGCTATTCATCACCAGATGGGATTTACACCCTCTCCGGATCCGAGGACGATGCTATTGCTCTGCTCTGCTCTGTTCTGTTGTTCTCTCTATTAAAATGCCACATTTAAATGCCGAGCCTCATAAATGTTTCTCTCATCCTTCTACCGCCCCACACACCGACAGCCAAAGGAATAGCGGCATCAAAATTGATTGCTTTCGCATGGACACGAACTCGGTGAGCCCCTTGCCACCGATGGAGGAGGCAATGGACAGGGTCAGCGAGAAGTCGCCGCCAGGAACACCCAATGGCATTGAGATGCCGCCGCCGCCAGATGAGAAGTAAGTTAATATTACCCAAAAGAAAGGGGGAAACCATAATAATGGCAATTACTTCTATTATTTATAAATTTATTAGGGTTTTATTTGGTGTTAAAGTGTTAATGTTAGGCCATTATTACAGCTCTGAAACAACACAAAAAAAGTTACAAAATATGGCATATATTTATAAGATTTATGAAGCTTATTAAGGCCTTCAATTACAGGAATTTAAATGGTTTGTTATTTAGCAATAGAATCAGTTTATTTGCAAGAGTTTTAAATGGTTTATTATATAGCTAATAAATAAGGTATAGTCTTTGGTCAAGATAACTTTGAAATCTTCTCAGGAATCTTCTTATAAATATAAGTAATTTCATATTAAAATTTTAAGAACGGTGCTTCTTAAATAAATAATTAATATATATGCTCATTGAGCACATATTCTAAAGTGGCATTCTTCTTACAACTTTATTGAGATTAATAGAGAATAAAGAAAATAGGGAAAACTTCTTTAACTAAGTAATTGTTAAACTTTAAGCTTTTTATTTCATAGTAAAAAACTATCAAACCAATGAAAGAGTAGAATATTTTCAAGTAAAGTATTTTATATACTTTTATAAAATCAAACTATTATAGCAATTATTAAATATTCTGAGTAGACAACAGCTCTGCTTGTGATTTTATCTTAATTTTGCCAATCAATCCCCTGACTGCCCCAGCAACATCAACTAATCAACACAATTTAGTCAGCAGATATTCCCCAGCCCAATTTTGTTTATCAATATTTAAGTAAATTGTGTCACTTATACATGGCAAACTCGGGGCAGCCCAAGCACAGACAGAACCATTTTCCCTGGTGGCCAATTTGGAGCTCTCTCCATCTCTCGTCTAGCCGGCAATTGGCCTTGCCCATCTCCGCTTTTGCTCAGATACTGCCAGCTCAAGTTTTGGATACCTTCCGAGATATGAAGAGACTCAGCTGGGCATCCGTAGGTTGTCTTTAATCGATTTTAATGGCACCATGCGGCGTATGTGTAACATTTACATAGAATAGGGAATGGGAATGGGAATAGGAGCCGGGCACGTCAGGAAAGGCTAATTAACAATGGCGGGGAAAAACGGAAAAACGGAAAAGCGTCGACGCCTACACACCCTTTGGCGAGAGAGGGGCACTGTCGTGGTTATTTTTACGCGCCAATTTCCTAATTCACGTATCTTTGAAAGTCGTAAATTTTATTTTAATGCGACCTCGTCGCAAATCACACAAAACCATCCTCTATGTACATACATCCGCTACAGTCAGAGTCCACACATTCAACAGTTGATCGCGTGAGGCCTTCACATAGTAACTGGCCGTAAACATTCCGTCCGTAATCCTTCCACGTCCTTGTCCAATTCCTGGCACGCAGCTCGCCCAGTACTAACCCGCCAAAGCTTCAAGTAATTACGGGTATTTTTCTTTGTTTGCCGACGACGACAACGGCGACTCAACCTTTTCGCCGCCTCGTTTTCATTTCATTTTCATTTGGTTTTCATTTGATTTCCAGTAATTTTTGGGCGCGTTGCCCGTCGCAAAACCCACTGAAGCCACCAGGAAAAATAGAGCTGGAATAATGACCCAAAGCCCCGGCCAGGGTGTGTTTGTTGGCAGTGGGATTCGTTGTTGGAGAGGATATATGTGGTATGTGTCCCTCTCCATCGGTAATTGGTGACCCAGTACTTTGGCTCGAATTAGCGGAAGCCTCAGGTTCCATAAATATTCGATTGCACTCTCTGATGTGGCAGGTGTTTCTTGATTGATTCGACTTATTATTAACTTATTTATTTATAGTATATTGTCTGTAGACAAACAGGTGGCCCTGTTTAATTAGTTTCTTAGGTAGTCGTTCTAGGTAGATTTTCAGTTGAATTTACGACCATGGTAGTCAGCTGATGGATGATTTTGTCTGCCTTTTATCTCATATTTACTCCCATAATCTGAGAGGTTGGAGTGACAGTGTTGCATAATCCAAGGTTGCACCTAAAACTAATTAAAAGACGTTAAACAAATAATTAGCACATCTTTAAATTTGTAGCTTCCTCTACGGTTTGTAACTAGGCTAAGAAACTTTACTTGCTGGTGCTGATCCACAACATGGAGATCCCACTCTGTGGCTTGTGTCCCAGCTGCGCATGTTGAAGATCGTGTTGGTGTCTCCGCTAAATTATCGTTATTTTCTATGGCATTTTTCGATCCCCAGCAAGTTGGCATGGCGCGCGCATTTCCAGAAAGCTTCGAGCTGAAAATTGAATTTAATTTTCAGTTGTCTCTGGCCGATCGTCGCGATCTGAACGTCGTATATCACGCTCTCTTTGTCTGAATTCAATTGAGGATTTTTCGGGCGGCATTTGAATAGCGTTTGTTTGTGTTAGTTTGGTGCGTCGTCTATAAAACAAAAGGAGCACTATAAACAAAACATAAAAAAACAAGAATACGAAAGCGCTTTTAAATATATATTCAAAAGTGCTTTGTTTATACTGAAACTAGTGTGTGTCTGTCAATATTTTTGATGCATCTTGCGGTTATCTAAAGACTTTCTTTCAGTTGAAAACAGAGAGTTATTCGGCATTTGCATCCGTAGAAATCGCCTTAATTAAATTCGATGTAAACTTGTGGCCCCGTGAGCACATATGAATAGATAACGAACCGAATCCGTCACTGGGATCGATCGTGTGATTGACAAATTAACGCATTCAGTCCGATTAGCATCTGTATTTGAATCCAGCTAGATCTATTAGCGATTACCGATCCCAGACGGTCAGATACGGTCGGTTTTCAATTGTCTCACTCGCTCGATTTGTGGCGATTTTTACAGAATCCAAAGCCGAAGCCTAATTGCGCGGAAAAAAACACCGACCACCGCTGACTCTCTCTCTCTCTCTATACATAAACGACCTTTAGTTCGTTCGATATACATATATATTTAGAGCTATATACCACCGATCTGTGACGCACCGCCCAGCGATTCTACGTCTAGTGGGTGGCGGTGACAGAAAAAGCTGAAAAACCCCAACGAATTTCGGCCCAAATAGCAACACTTGACTAAATGCGTGATCGCCACTTGGCCAAAATGCCGCGTGGAGGAACGACAACAGCGTAAGTTCCCTGAAAAATAAATAATACCAGCTGACCAAATGTAGCCTTCGGATAATTGAATGGAAAAATATAGACTATTGGGGAGTCTAATAAATTATTTTGAATTAGATTTTCACCTAAAGGGGGTCTCTTTATAGATATGTATCATTAAAGCCTTAATTTACAAATCAAAATAAAATATATTAATAGATAAAAAAACAGCAATTTGATATTTTATTATATCTAATTCCCTTTGTCATTATACATTTATAAATTTCTCTATTAATTAAGATCAAATTGATTTAATATTCAATTCAATAATAGCTTAAATTATAATAGAAGTACAAAATGATCTTCTTTATGAATAAAATCATAAGAAAGATTATTATTATAATGCTAATCCGATAATCTTCTCTCAAAACTTGATCTCAGCTCAAATATTGTGGAATATTTCCCTGGTTGCCTAGTGTTATTTACTTAATTTAAACAATTGCAGCTTATGGCGAAAAGTTCTGCGATCTTGTTCTCGTATTAGGTTGTCGCAGCGCGAATTCGATTGTGCGCGTATCTGGCAGATACAGTTTCAATTTCAAGCATGTTTGTGTATGTATCGCTCGGATTATAAGATCCAGCCCGCACACTACCGCGCGATCGCCTCAATTGAACGCGACGTCGTCTCTAAACAATTCCCGGGCATTGTAAAGCAACACCAGAACGACGGAGATGGACCACCACTATGGCATGCCGTCCTCGTACGTCTACGTAATTAACCCGCAGGATGCGAACGCACAGAAGTTTGTACACAGAAAGCAAAAGATATTACGAAATTAGCTACATTGAATTGAATTTATCATAAATAAATTAAAGGGAAGATTATATTCAAAGTTTAGGCTTGAGTTTTGAGATTAGTTTTTACTTTCTTTTGAACTCCTTTTGATTTTTTGTCAGTTTATATAACATCCCAGCTTTCACTAGTCTTCCGTATTCAAATTGAACCTTATTTCTTACGGTGTACCAGCAAGTTTGGATAATTTGCAGCCATGCGTGCGACAGCAAATGGTTTAATTTGCCTCGATCCGATCCGCAGACTTTTAATTGTACATTCCGCGTCGCCTCGTCGTTGGTTACATCTCTGATGGCTTCCTTAATTGAGTTGTGCCCTGTGCTTCCTGCTGCGATTTCTTTCCTACTTCTCCACACTTCTTACCCAATGGCCCATTGCGACCAGTTAGCAGTCTGCTCCAGTTTTCGAGGCACTCTCTTTGTCCAAGTTATGAGTGTGTAATTAGCCTGCTTTAAGGTCGGCCTTTATCTGAGTTCTTGCTTCCCTATTATCAGATTAGTCTTAGCAAAAAAGTGATCTATTATCAGGGAGACATCGGGATGCCATGGTCATCTCTCAAAGCCGTCACATGACTGCGATAAGCAGCTAACCAAATTTAGTCAAGACCCAAGGAGAGTGAGCTTATCTGCCAGATAAAAAGCAAGACGGATACTTGGAAAAATATATTATTTAGAACTAGATTTTAGGGGACTTGAAGTTTCTTATAAAGCTGAGACAAGATTATGAATATTTAGTTAGGAATATTCACCTGTTATCTTTGTTCTTAATTACTTTGTTAGATAAGTAAAGTAAAATGTGTTGGCAGCAGCAAACACACATGTTTTTTAGTAACATTTGCTTATAAACAATTGTTTGTGCAGTCCCTCTGTTTTTTTTAATTGAATGCACTAATCGTTGGCTACCACGAATTCCATTAAAATTAGGATAATAGTTTATTTGTATTTATAAATTAACTAAATATAGAATTGAAACCAGTTTAATTAATCTCCAAATATACCCAGATTAATACTTAATATAAACTTCGAATAAAGATTTATTTTACATGAAGCATTGAAGCATGACAAATCCTCGCAGGGATCACTATGTTTTCAATTTGCATTTATTAAATGGCTTTTGGAATTTGCCGATTACGCTGACACAGCGCTGCGCTTTCTCTGTTTATTTTTCATCGCATTTGCAGTGGGTGCCACTGCCACAGCCGAGTCAATAGCCTTTCTCCGCCGCGATGACCCATTAGCCATGAGTCGCTGCACCCAGACCAGCTTCAGCTTCAGCTGCAGCTTTAGCTTCAGCTCCAGGTCTAACTCAGACCGAGACTGGGATAGAGGTTCAGGTTCAGGTTCGAATATCCCAAACAGGTGGCGGCCAAATAAACGAGTTTTCCATAAAACGAAAAGCTTTTAGCGAAAATTTCTCAGCAAATGAAAAGTGAAAGAGATACAAATGCACCGCCTAGATACAGATGCAGCAACAGCTACCGAAGCAGCCACAAATACAGATACTGCTACAGATACAGATGCAGGCCGTTCGTGGGCTTGTTTTCCAACAATCTGCGGCAAGTGAAATGTGTGTTAAAGCAAACAGCCACTGTAGCTAGCGGTGCCCCACTCCTCCCAGCCCCAACTCCACCGCAAGCCATCCACTATTCCCAACCCATCCGCCTCCCTGCGATGTGTTGATGGGTAAATGCCTGCCCCAACCGCAGTCCCAGACGCAGACACAGCTGCAGCCACAGATGCATCCACGTTCCCGTCCACATCCATTGCGGCGGTGGCAGCTCATGTTGTGGCAGCCGCCGTTCATTGACATCGCCGTTGGCTTGCACATAAAAAAAATAGAAGATCGTTGATCAATTTGCATTTCTTTAAAATATGTAATTTATTTTATTTCAAGCTATTAATTTTAATAACCTTTTAGCGAGTTTTTTACTTGTATTTCAAGTAAAAAACTAAAAGGCGAGCTTTCTTCGGTAGATAGTTTGTTGTATCTTCCTTGTTTTATAACTGAATTTGTTGTTTATATAATTTAAAAGGTTGTTTCTATTGACCATTTCGTATATAGTGAATCCGAAAGATTTTCCAACTTAATCTTCAATATATAATATATTATATTAATAGCTTAAGGTCCAAGGGAATATCTTTTTAAATGCGTTTAAAACTTTTCATAGAAATACACTCAAGATAAGCATCTTGGTCACACTCAAGTGGCCCTTGCGCCATCAAGCACGTGCTTGTTTGGGTTAGAAGTTAATAATTTATATATCTACATATATCAATATATATCAAGAAAAATTCGAAAGAAAACATAGTATTTGTTCTTAAAATTCACAATTATTATAAAAGAACTTAACTAGTATTAACTATATAATTCCCTATACCTTTTCTCCTGGTGCATCTGTTCCCCTATACCGCTCCGCCGTATCTGATGCTCTCTGCGGATCGTATCGCCCATAAATTGGAGCACCCATTGGCATTATCTTCGCTGTGATGCAAGTGTCGCGACTCGCGACTCCGAGAAAGCGAGAGTGCCACTATAATGACAGTAGTTAGTTTCTGGCTGGTAATTCGATTCACTCTTGCTTTCATTATCACAGCATGGGGCAGGGGCTCGCACCATTAATTTAAATAATAGCTTTGTTTACTCTCAATGCACGTACATTGTTGCACCAACAAGCAGTAGGCAGCATCGAACGGATTTCCGACGATGCCAAGGAGCTGCACTTGGCGATGATTAGGCGGCTCGTTGGTGGCCAGCAATGCGCCTAATTGCTGGTGGTTTCTACTCCAGTTTGTCTGTCGGCTGTTTACTTTCGACAGATCAACAGATGGCCTCTGGGTAGCCGTGGGATTTCTCCCAGCAACCCCAAAAGTAGCGCTCCGACACCGATGATGGATGGGTAACTTCAGTGGCCGTATTTTCGACTGGTGAGATCATTGTGCTCCATCCATCGAGAATGGATGTCATCTGATCGCACACGACAAGTGATGAAATTAATATGACAGACAGCCGGCAATTGGCTGGAAACAATACGCCGCCTTTGACTCCAAACGGGGGAGCCGTTGCCCCAGCTGTCATGAATCGGGCTTGCAATATCCTATCCTACTATATCCTATTCGACACCAAAAAAACATCTATGGAAAAATTCGCTGAAAAGTGGGACAGTCTATACTCGGAGTTAAAAGAGAATCTAAGCCTCAAGTATGGAGTGCCGAACCCTTCGAATCTGAGCTAATCCAAGACACAGAGAATTGGGGAAATTTGCTTAGCAAATTAGATAATTGCTGTGGTCTTCTCAGATCCTCTGGACTTCCACTTGATCGTGCCTCCGTTTGTTGTCTATCAATTAAGCCGATTAGCAGCACATTCAACCCACAATTAGTCCAGTCGAATCTTTTAGGGAATATCTAGGGGAATCTCTTAGGGAATCTCTAGAGGAATCACTAGAAGAATCCCCAGCGGAATCTCCATAATTCCATCATAAATTGTGCTTAATGAGGGACAGCCCACATCCATCTGGCTTTGTGCTTGGATTAGCTCTGAGTTCGTATGTTGAAATACATAAATCTAAATGCCTTGCATAGCCAGAGATAATACAGGGGATTCTTATGACACACCATAGTATTCAGAACTAGCCTTATCGCTATGAATTCGATTGATGAACCCTTTGTCGACGAACTCAACCGCCTGATCTTTCGTGGTCCCATCTTTATGCGCCGACGCAGGAGAAAGTAACTGCTTTCGATTCCATATTATAACTGTATTCCGCATTTCTTGTGCTTCCATCTCCTTGCAGGCGCTATGAGGAGGATCCGGACAATGCCTGGAACTGCTGCTCGTGGTGCGAGTACTTGCTGATTGTCATCCTGTCCACGATCCTGCTGGTGGGCGTCCTCGTGCTGACCCTCTTCTGGGTGATGTTCTACCGCGATGGCTTCGCCTGGTCGGAGAGTCCCAAGCAGCAGTTCAATCTGCATCCCATCTTGATGATTGCCGGCTTCGTGACGCTCTCCGGATTTTGTAAGCACCTCCGCCATTGTTTCGCTTGCAATTATCTCCATTGAAACTATATATTTTTTTTGTTATAGCAATTTTGATCTACCGCCTGTGCCGGTGCGTGAAGCACATCTACGTGAAGCTCATCCACATGTTCTTCCACGCCGTGGCCATTCCGTGCATCGCCCTGGGTTTCCTCTCCGTCTTCGACTCCCACGAGGCATTGCAAAAGGTCAACTTCTACAGCCTCCACTCGTGGCTGGGCCTGGTGACAATGGGCATGTTTGTGCTCCAGTTCGTGCTCGGCTTCTTCAGGTGAATCTTCTTCGGTGTCTGTGTCCCAATCCCGCATACTAATCAGGCTTTTGTCACAGCTTTCTGGTGATGCTATGCTGTGAGAACAAGACCTACAGTTGCCGCTCCGCCATGGTGCCCATCCATGCCAGTCTGGGCCTGGCGAACTTCTGGCTGGCAATTGCCACATCCGTCACGGGATTAATCGAGAAGGAGCGCGAGACTGCCAAAGAAACGACCGTGAGGTAAGAGTTTTCTAATCTTAGCTGAAGGTTTTTACTATTTACTCGTTTTAAATTTAAAAAAAGACTTCCAATTAATATTAATTCTTTGTCAAAGTTTGGTTAAATTTAAATAAAAGTAACTGGCACTTTAACTATATAAAAAAAACCCGTCAATTTCTGGATTATCTCATGTAACCTTTTAAAAATTGATAACTTTGAAGTGATTTTAACGAAATTTCTTTAAAATATATATAAAACAGTATTGCTAAATGAAAAACGCCCAAATTTACTTTAAAATCTACCTATTGTAGGTAGAAGTATAAGCTTTAACCTTAACTGAAACCTTTTAAACTGGAAAACTTAATTTACCTTTTCAAACTATTTTACCTGCAGCTATAGGAGCTATCGGACCAGGTTGGATTACCTTTGGTCTTTTATTTTATGATATATCGCCTCCTTCCTTTTGATACTGCCAAGATAATTTAAATTTTAAATTGCATGACTCTCATATATAGCTCACTTATAGGAATGCTACGAACTATAGTATAGCTTTCTTTCTTCAATATAATATAGCTGCAACCTAGCTTATATAGCTTAATTTCGAGCTAATTTCTACAAGTTTTTTAATGGGAACCCTTTAATTTTGCAGCGAGGATAACAAGCTTGTGGAGCACTACATCACCAGTGCCATTGGCATTACCCTGATCTTCATCGGCATTATCGTTACCTTTGCCGTGCGGCGGTCCAATGCTCCCGCCTCCGCCAAGGTGTACGTGACCGAGCGCATTTAGGCCCGTCTTGGGGCTCGTCGGAGTCTCCGTCGCCGGAATCGGTCCACGGCCAGGACGGAAAGCGAGTCGCATGTGTATCCGAGGATCGTGTGGAGCTCTGCCCTGGAGCCCGAACCCGACTCCGACAAGGAGTCGGAAAGCCGGATCCAGGTTGTCCTATCGCCAGGCTTAGCGCACAGAGATCACGCTTCTGCATCTCTATCCGAACCCTTTGTAACCTTTTATATGCCAAATTAAGTCCTCTCCATACGGCGCTAATTAAAATCTTTACTCACTTTCAAATTCTCTGTAGACGCGTAGGATTAGGAATCTCAGAAAAGAGCCGACCAAGCAAGCAAGCAAATCTAATCAAAATTGAAGTGTTCAGCCGAACTTAACTGATGCGTTAAGCACACTCACTTGCATAATTATCCAGTTTTTTCGGTACTATAGTAGAATTTTGATATAAGCCCATGTTACTAGTGTAAGTGTATCGTATCTATCAGGGGATTCACACAAATTTCTGGAGAGATACGAATGCGAGAATAAAACTGCCTGTCTTGGCGTATCTTCGGAACTTCCCAGCGAGGTCGAATCTCTAGAAATTCCTGTGAATCCCCTGAATTAACCGTACCACATAGCGCATTGAATGTACGCACTCGGACTCAAGCTGTCGCATTTGATGTTGTTTATAATCGTGCAAGTATTTGTATTTCATAATGCGCTAAGCAATATAAGCTGTAAACCAATTTTACAAACAAATAATAAACGATACTTTGCCCTGTCTGAGGGGTTTCATAATACATCCTTCATTCTATGTACTTCTGGGAAAGGAAAAAGAACCTAAGCAACTACAGAAATTCTGGAAAATAAACGGAGATATATGTACGTGCTCATATTTATGTAATTAATGGGGAAAAGTACAATAAAATGCTTTAAAATAAAGAAAAATATTAAATTTGTATTTTAACATCCTCTTCTTACATGGAATGTTAACTTAACAGAGGCCTGTGTGCCGCTACAGGAAATGTTAAGTTATCGATAACAAGCCGTTATCGATAAGTCTATTAATTTTGGCGGTCTCGCACAGTTTGAAAACAATTTTCCATTTAATCAAAGTAAAATTTTCGCATCAAATTAGGCAAACTAAAAATGAATCTCTTTATTCTAGGCAGTCTTTTCTGGTTAGCTTTTCAAAACCAAGCTCAGATCCCCAACAATGGGTTCTTTATCATAGTGAAAACTGTCTCCAAAGTTCGTCCACGTAAAGTTCCAGAACCGCGGATCGGCTCGGGGATCAGCAGGCTTATTGGAAGGCGGAACCACTGTGGAGTTGAAGCGCTCTAGCTCCGCCATCAGATCACTGAGTACTTTAGGGTATCTGTATCAAAGTGGGGAGGAGATTACTCTTTACCCAAAACTCAAAACTAACCAACTTACTGCTCCGCCAGGTTGAATTGCTCGCAGGGATCGTCTTGTATGTGGAACAAACAGGGAGCTGAGAATGCGGTGGCCTTGCAGCTGCTTCCCTGCGAGGATTGACCCTGGCATGTGACGGTGGCCGCTTCCCGTAGCCTCTGCTGATCGGCTTGACTTGGTAACATCTTCAGGGCCACTAGAGCCTTGCCCGCTCTGCTTTTGGGCACCTGCTGCCAGTCGTAGGCATGGGGATTCCGTTCGCCAGATGGTCCATACCATCCATCCCATCCGCCCTTATAGTTGGTGCCTTTGACAACTTTCCAATCGCCCACGGTCACAGCGGCGCTGCCCCAAATATCGTCTATGTTGTGAAGAACTGTGTGACGCGGAGAGGCCTCGTCATGGGTGAGTGCCTGCCAAATGCTCTGGCCATCTATACCCTGGCTGAGATTCGCCAGAGCGGAAGAGCCACCAGCCGCTTCCAGGAGCGTGGGCAGCCAGTCGGTGATGTGCATTGTCTGGTTGGCGACCCTTTCGCGCTTCTTGAGGAGTGGAGACCAAATCAGACCTGCTGCTCGGACTCCGCCTTCCCAGAGCGTGTTCTTCACACCCTTCAGCGGGTAGTTGGAGGCAAAGTTCAGGTTAAAGCCTTGGGCTGGACCACCATTGTCCGAGGAAAAAATAATAATAGAGTTCTCCAACAGGTTGGACTTGCGCAACTGTTCCACAATCAGGCCCACGGACTCGTCCATTTTTGACACCATAGCTGGGAATTAGCAAAAGGAATAAGAGTCAAAGATCTCTTCTGGGATGTGGTAAACCCACCAGCGAATTTCCTTCGTTTATAATGCGGAATATGGCCCATCTTCATGACATCGTCGTCGGGCACTGGCAGCGGGTTGTAGGGATTACTCGAATGACAGGCGGCATGAGCCACGTACAGAAATAGAGGTCCCTCGGTGGCATTGTGGCTGGCAATCACCTTGACCGAGTGTTCGGTTATTACGTCCGTGGTGTACTTTCCATGTAAATCATAGGCCACATCCGCGCCATTCCGCATGTCCAGGCCCCAAAGGTTGTTCTCGAAGGCAGTGTGATCGTTGTAGTCATGGTGACCCGACCAGAAGCCCACATGGCTGCGGAAGCCTCTGTAAAGCGGTGTATACTCCAGTTTCCAATGACCCAAATGCCATTTGCCGGCTATGTGGGAGGCGTATCTGCAAAGTAGATGAATGTATGTTGATACTGGGATAAAGGACATTTTATTAGCTCACCCCAGATCATTTAAGTACTGCGGCAGTATCTTTTCGTTCAGGGGTAGGCCACGCGGTTCAGCGGCATAAAGAACAGTGTGTTGCATTCCTTGAAAGGGATAGTGAATGTATTTAGTAGATTCTTAGACTTGCAATCTAACTTACCTGTGTGTATGGGATATTTCCCGGTCATAAGGGCCGATCTCGAGGGCGTGCAAATGGGAGCCACATAGTAGCGGTTCAGGATAATACCCGAATAGGCCAAGGCATCGATATTGGGCGTGGGAATCTGGGCCGAGCCATGGAAGCCCACATCGTTGAAGCCCTGGAAAGGAATACAACACTATATTCAAGAGATTCAGGAGGTTTCAAGCAGGTTATCCATACCAGATCATCGGCCAAAATAAATATGATGTTGGGCTTTATGGGAGGTATTGTTTCCTCGCCATTAACTATATTCGACAGCACCAGAAATAAGAGCGTCAAGAGCTGCATTCTTCTCCAGTAAAAACTAAAACAACGAATGATATATTCAGCCATTAAAAGCAATTTGTTAACTAATTGATGCACTGCAGAGAAGCGACGATCTCAATTGATTGATCATCTGTACCTTTTGAAAGCGAGCTTTGGCATTGATCGTCGCTGCAAATGAAACTGAATCAGCAATTGCAATTGACCTCAATTCCGATGGGCCGTAGTACTTCACCTGAAGCGCGAACTGAATGGGGTTCTATGTCGATTTAAGATGCAATTTCATGGACACTGGGATACCCCGAAGAATTTGCGTTTAAGTGACATTTACTAATTAGCATGTAAATTGCGTTTGTCGCTGTTCGTACCGTTAATGGGACAACAAGTTGACACACACAGAGTAATCGGAAAGCTCAAATTAAAAAACCAAATTAGATTCGGTGAAATATTTAAACCAAAGTCGACTAGATAACACTCTACTTTGAATACATTTTAGATATTTATTAAATTCACACTAAGAGATAGCTAAAATCTTTTCAATATAAATATTATAATAAAGATCTTTAATCTTCCATAACTTCTAAAAATAATTTTAAAATATTTGAACCATTTTCCGACCGATCTTTAACTTTTTGTGTAAGCTTAGCAACTGAACAACGAACCTATTGTTTGTCACTTGGGTCACTCACCTTTGTTTTGGGCTTTGATTAAGAAATCTATTTATGCAAAATCATTCATAAGCAAATTATGATGAATACAGAAGCTCCAGCCCTTACTGCTTGAACTTTCCTTTTGTTTATTTAACGCAATTAGAGGTTTAACCAATATTTATTTAAAACGAAAACTTGTTTTTGTGTTTGCATTTGCTGGAAAGCTGTCATGCGGTTTAAGTGTCCTTAATTTTTATTTCGCAAAAATTTATTGTTATTTTAACTAATTAACACGCAGTGCCGCTATATTTAGGAATGATTTATGTTCCACTGTCTGATGTTTTGGAATTTTGTTTGTTTACGCGACCCACCGACGAGTCGTCCGTGCCAAGCGAGACTGAGAAAATTCCCAAACAGCCGCCGAGCCGCAGACCTTTAGCAGTGAAAGCCACGAGCGCTGCTAACTAAACAGTGGAAGAGAGCTGAAAAAAAGAGAGCCAGAGCCAGTGAAGACTCACCTGCAGTTGCATAAAAAGCGAAAACTTTCGATTGTCACCCAGATCCACTCTTGCTTTCGTTGACCCCCCCTGACCCAACACAAGTGCAGTACATGGTACAATATTTATTATAATTAATTAAGGTAAACACCCGTCAGCTGGCTCACAGGAAGAAAACTCTACACAACAACAAACTACCATTTGATAAACAGAAGAAGCATCTTTGAAAAGGCCAATGACTTACCTGTCATGCCCGCTGCAATACACTTTTAATGCTTAGCTCTATACATATACATTCTAAAAGTACGAATTTGCGAAATAAATATAGGCTAGACAGGCAAAAAATTTCTTATAGAAAGCAACCAAATCACCCAATGCTTTATGTTTTTTAACAGGGCCCCCAGCCGGCAGCATGGCAGGCTCTTAGAGTATTTCCAGATCCACGTGACGTATTTCCGGGAATTGAGTCTAATTAGAAGAGTATTAATTAGTTTTAAGGTCACCTTTAAGGACTTTCCATTCTAACTAACCCGCAGATTCATTTCGATGCGATCAATTTCACCGCCCATCAGGTCCACAATGTTTTCGCCTTGATCCAGCAGAAAGCTCTCGAGATCCTCCACCTTTTGGAAGCCCCGCACCGTCTGCAAGACAAAAATGGAAACCGGTTAGAGTGGTGGGCCCAGAAATGGGTCAGCAATACCACGCACCGTGAGCAGCTTGGCCAGATCCTGTTTGTCCAAATACGAACGCGTCAGCTCCCGACCGTCAAAGTCAAGCTCAGCCTGTAGGGAATACCCTTTTAGTCTTAGAAGACACATCGCAAATCTAAGGTCTCACCTTGTAGCGGACGCGACCGTTGCCAATATCAATGCCCTTGACATCGTAAATTGCTCTAATCATTACATCAGCCTCCAAGGCCGAGTTGATCTTCTCCAGTCGCTCGGAGGCAATGGAGATTCCCACCAGGGCATTGGCATTCGTGTAAATGATGAAAGAGGCCACGGCACCAAGGAGAGCGCCAATAACGAGTGAGCCGGCGGCGTCAAAGAGAGGAGATCCCGTGTAGTTGCTCAGGCCCATGCAAGTAGCTGCGACAATAACACCAGTCACAGCAGCGGCATCCTCACAGAGCACCACATTCACGCAGGGATCCTTGCCAGAAATAACTGTGAAGACATCAAATCAATAATCCAACATACTTCCTACGAAGGTCCTCCCAAAAATTTACCATAATCCTTGAACGTCATGTTGTTCACCTTGGCGGAGCGCTTCAGCTCATTGATGGCCACCATTAGAGTGGCACCCTCAGAGACCAGCGATCCCATCAGGATGCAGTACACCCAGAAGAGATCTGCGATTGGTTCCGGGTGAAGAATGCCCTCGATCCCGTGATAGATGGACAGGCCACAGCCAACACAAAAGATGCCGACCCCCGATATCAGCGAGGAAACATAACGCATGTTCATGTATCCATACGGATGATCGGTGTCCGGGCACTGCGACGACTTGTAGATGCCAAAGGCGAGGATGAGTTGATTGATCAGATCCGCCAGCGAGTGTATAACCTCGGCGAACATGCTGTGGGAGCCGCTGTACAACCATCCTCCAGCCTTAAAGAGCAGATTAGCCGCATTTCTGAAAGTATGGTGGATTTCATTAAAAGACTCCATCCTTGGGCAGCGCAACTCACATGGCAATGGCGGTGGCCACTACCTGGCCCGACTTCTCCGTTTCGCTTCGGTCGTCGATCAGCACCTGCGTGCGGGAACCCATCTCCCGGCGGTAATCGCGCAACCGTCGTTTCACCGTGAACATATCTACGGAGTCAAGAACTTTAGCACCCACATTAAAGGATGGACACGGGGACACCGGGAAGGTACTCACTCTGCTGGTACTGCTTGCGCTCCACCTCCCGCTTAAGTCGCTCCCGCAACAAGTTCTCCTTGGAGCCCCACACCATCACGGCCTTGGCCTCCACATCACGGCGCCAGTACACGGTCATGGGCGGCTCCTGTTCGTACGGCGATCGCCGCTTGATCTTGGGCAGGCATTCCAGATCCGCGGGGGTCAACAGGAAGTCGCTAATGGCCCGGGCAGGCGTCACGAAGTTGCGCTCAAGGGAGGACCGATAATCGAAACGCGGTCGCTTGGGCGTTACCACGGGGATGGGCGGTGGACCCTCTGAAGGGGATGGCGTTGGTGGAGGACCAGCTACTGGTGGAAGATCTCCCGCCAAGGATGATGCAACAGGAACAACCGATTCGGCAGACACCTTAAAGCTACTTACTGCTCCTGTTGTTGCGGGCGCCGCTTCGGTGGAATTGGTTATCATATTGATGGCTGATTTGGCCGCCGGTGCAGGCTCCATCAGCTTGGCCACCGACGGCATATCGGTTTTCTGAAACACAATCTCGTTGATCTTCGAGTCCTCGATGGTGGTGCTGATGGACAGGATGCCCTTCGATGTCTTCACCTTAAAGTTTTTGGTCTGTTTAACACCGGGCGCCGCGGCTTCCTTTGGCTTCTCCACTTCATCGCCGGCCGAGCCCTTCTCCACAAGTGGCTCCTTTTTCGTGGAATCGCTGTCGCCTGCGCTGCATCTGAACTGCAGGAATACACCAGGTCGGTTCCAGTTAAAGAGTTCTCCCGCATTCCTGCTCCAGAGATTTCTGGACTCATTCAGCGCGGAGAACTGGCTGAAGGCCCGTCCGACGTGCTGGTGTCTTCGCTGCAGGAGCTGCACGCCGCGAATCAGCATCCTGCTCCCAGCAGCAATGCTCTAAACATAAGATGACAATAAGGTGAAAGCTCCCTCGTTTGCAATTGCTCATCCCTCACTTACACGGCGCTATCAGATCGAGATTTCTATCTGTTGTTTTCTATTGTTGATGGTGTCACTTTTGGCACGACTTAGTCATTCGGGCAACGGCGGAGAGGGGTGGTAAACGAACTCTTGGCGAACGTCCTCTGCTTGGCAGATGTCCTGCTGCTCTTGCGGTGTTGATTATGTACTTGAATTTTCTTTAAATTTGCATTTTTTAATCAAATTCGTGTTAAACTTAATTCTAGAGCCGGTGTGTTTGTATCGAAAATAATATCGATATACTGTTCTTATCGAAAATATTGATGGTGCACGAGCGGGCTTTTCATGTGCGATCTGGTAGCGCTGGCTCGTGAGCACGAATTTCTTCTCGCCGTTTGGTAATGGAATTTCGGAAAAATTGCACCACTCCCATGCGCAAAGCCCCTGAATTATGGAGTTACACACGTAGAAAACTTATGTTTTAGGGGGTCCAAAAGAGTACAATTTTCCGCAAGCAGTCTGGCAGCCTCATCTGGTTGGACACTAGCGGCAACAGCTGTTTTCTGCCGGTTGTTTTATAACGATTTCCTTCGCATTTTTTTTTGGTTTGTTTTTGCTGATTTTTCGTAATTAAAATGTCAATTTTAATGCAAGGAGTGGCGAGATTAACCCGCCAAATCGCCCGGCCACTAGCCGCCTCTCGCCATTTCGCGGTGGAGTCACCTGCCGGCAGCGGAGATGAAGTTCTGATAGAACGTTTGGAGGGAGCCCGCAAAGGAATCTCGGTCATTGGCCTGAACAGGCCGGCGGCCAAGAATTCCTTCAGTCGGGGAATGGTGGAGACCTTCACGGACGTCCTGGAAGAAATTAAGAAGGATAATGGATCCAGGGTCGTTGTGCTGAGGAGTCTGACACCGGGAATCTTTTGTGCCGGCGCGGATTTGAAGGAGCGCAAGGGTAGAATAAAACTTTTATTAAAATTAATGGATTAATAAACATAACTTATACTCTGTTAATGCCAGGCATGACTCCAGAAGAGGCCACCGAGTTTGTGAAGGAGCTCCGCAGCCTGCTGATCAGCATTGAACAACTGCCCATGCCCGTAATCGCCGCCTTGGACGGCGCTGCTCTGGGCGGTGGCCTGGAAATGGCACTGGCCTGCGACATCCGTACTGCCGCTGCCAACACGAAAATGGGTCTCGTGGAGACCCGACTGGCCATCATCCCTGGTGCTGGTGGCACTCAAAGGCTGCCTCGCATCCTATCCCCCGCTTTGGCCAAGGAGTTGATCTTTACGGCGCGCGTTTTTGATGGAGCCGAGGCCAAGGATCTGGGTCTGGTCAACCATGTTGTGCAGCAGAACGAGACGAAGGACGCGGCTTACCAGCAGGCCATAAAGTTGGCCGAGGAGATCCTACCCAATGGTCCAGTGGGCGTGCGAATGGCTAAGCTAGCCATTGACAAGGGCATGCAGGTGGATCTGGCCACGGGCTACTCCATCGAGGAGATCTGCTACTCCCAGGTGATACCCACAAAGGATCGGCTGGAGGGACTGGCTGCCTTTGCAGAGAAGCGCAAGCCCGTCTACCAGGGCGAGTGAATTGGCGTTAATTGAAGGGATCCCTCCTAGCTTTAAGCTTGAAATGTGCATTTATTATTTTATCCGCTACTCTTTGTGGCAAGGCAAAGCCCAGTTCTATTGTTTTCCAAAAATATAAAGCAATCGATTGTATCGAACTGCCAAATAACTTGAATTACGCTAATTGTAGCTAAGCTATTTTTTAATCGGCGCCATGACGCATCTCCATTTAGTCAGGGAAATGCTAATTACAGCCATTAAATACAACCACCGATCGAGATACACTCCCCATTTGCATTGCATGTACTAATAGTCGGCGTGAAGCATAGAACTGAAAACTAGATGCAAAGCCAGCCTTGATCGAACGATGCGGAAATCGGGGATTTCTTTGGAACCCGTGCGTCTGTTAGAAAGTTCCTCTATTGTCATGCAAGCTAAGTGGATGACTGTGCCTTCGCTTGTCATTTGCACAGCAGGTAATTTGCATTTTTTGCAAATACACATGTGTATTACAGGGCGTGCTCCAAGGTATTTTTGGGGCCCGCTCGAACAAAGGCATTTTGTCACAACAGAAAAACAAAAACAGGCGCTAAATAAAATCACTTTATGAAGCCGCCGCCGTCGCAGCCGTGGAAGATTCAACCGGTTTAATGTCAGGGAAGTTATCTTTCCTCTCTGGGCGGCCACCCCCACTAGCCCAGATTTTTTGTTTGGTGTTTGGTGGCGAATCTAAGTTGCGTCACAGCCAACACCTTCCCCATTCATGAGCCCCACGTCGGGGGCAGTAAATTAAAATGCAAAGCGGGTGTTTGACATCGGGCAAGGTCAGTGTCGTTTGGCAGAAGCTGTCCGTCCGTATATCCGAAACATCCGACCGAGAAACCGAATCTAAATCCGAATCTCAAGCGACAATCTTTAGAGACGTTGCGCGCCGTGTGGCGCAGTGTGAATATTAATTAATCAATTAATTAATTGCTTGCTCAGTGCTCAATGAACCAATGTGACCCCAAAACCAACACACACACTTCTCGAGAAGGCAGATCCGGAAACCAATTGGCGGAAGCAAATCAATTATTTATTGTTTTGACTTGTTATTATTAACGCTTCTCGATCGGGCCTTTCAGGTTTCCATCAGCAGACTTGGCCAGTAATACGGGCAAATGTTGTATCCCCCGATATGACATGCATCGTAATGAGGCGACAGGCTGGGGAAGAGTCACTGACAGGGAGGCCTTTGTCGGGGATTTTTGCAAATTAACTTTTTCCAGGTAACATACTCGAGCCGCCGCTTGAAATTTAATTAGATGGATGAGAGGGATTCTCAAGGTTGCGACACATACGAATATAAAATGTATCAGAAACGATTGGAACTTTCCTCCGGACGGGAAAGACCCCCAAAAGCGCCCGATAATATCTAGAGCACTTAAGAACCCGCCCATCCAGATGGCTTTCGCAATCGATAATTCTTTAGTTAACTTTATCAGGCTCAACAGCGCAGATTGTCAATGCAAGAAAGGTGGTGGCAGTAAGCACTGTAGTAGATATTTTCCAAATTCTATGCTTCACCCGCCGATAAGGAATCACTGTGTCAATATTGCAGCGGCTATAGACTGAGCTCTTGACCCGCTTGAAAGGGTCTCTCTCTCTCTCTCTCTCTCTGCCCTATTGCCAGACAGGAGAACCCAGCAGCTTATCAGTCCTAACCAAGGCTAACACGGCGTATACGCATTGTCTTGCGTCAATAGGAGAGGAGAACCTTGTTAAACAGAAGAGAAACATAGCGTGTGTGCGTAAAGCATGTACTTCGTGTACTTGGCAATTAAAGATACTCAATCCAATCAACAGCCGTCATTGTTATCCCAGAATACACCTTATTGTTGCTGTTCGAACTGATATAATAATTACGCTACACACTGGTGCTGTCCCTTAAATTGCAAACGCATTTAATGGCCCCATAAATCAATGACAAACTCAACTCGGCGGCATGAACTCGATTAATTTGAAATGCACATCACGTGGAAAAATGCATTTCATTTACAGCAATTGCCGTGCCGCTAAAAATTTTCCACTGCCCCACTGACTAACCAAACCCAACAAATGACTATGTACGACGATAGTCTAGCCAAGCGCTAAGGCAAACAAAAACCGAACTAACATTTCATATTTTATGGTTAGACAACAAAAACCAGCTAACAGCTAGCTTGAAACAAGTCAATCATTAGAGAGACTCCGACTCCAAGTGATCTGCCTCTAAAAAAGAGAAGCCCCCAAGGCAGCACTTAGTAATTGGAGGTCCAAGGGGTCCGAAGTGTCGCTCGAATTCTCGAGCTGCAAATGCTTCAGCTCCAGTTTGCTCCAGTTTGGTATCTGTAGATATTGCAGTTACACGGAAAGAAAAGCAGTCATTAAAATATATTGTTTTTTAATCAAAATCTATTATATTTCCTATATGGGCATATTTATCTTAATATCTTGAATGTTATAGTTATAATATCTCAGAAGTAAACTGCAGTTATCTTAGCAAACGATATACATAATTACAATATCTCAAAGATAACCACCACTTATTGTGTGAATTTATTCATTTTGTATAGCCTTTTTAGTTGAATTTTGTTTAAGGGATCTAACATAAATCCTTCTTTATACACTTATTGTAAGAAATGCACTTAAAATATAAACATTCCTAAAAGCAAGACTCTTCTGAATGAAAATAAAAATTGTTTTCCGTGCAATGGCAACTTCTGCGAACTGTAACAGATGATTGATGGCTGATTGATAGCCATTAATAGTTCAGTGATTGGACTGATGCCAGACAAGGTGTCTGTGTGTGCAGCATACAGGGTGATGTGTGATTTTCTTTTCAAAATGGGATGCAAGTTATAGAACTTGCCAGTGGATAAGAGCCCCTAAAAGTATACCAATGGGTAAAACGAGAAACTTGAAGTAAATGCAAAGTTTTCCCCCACTAAATGGCAATCATCCAAATTAAATCCGATCGGAGAAGGTGGCACCAACATTCCCAAGAAAGCAGATAACAACAGAATCGCCTAACAACACAGAATGCGGGTGGGCACCCGGTTATCCTCATCCTTCTCCTATGCCCACACCGCGTATGAGTAATGGGATGAAGGCAGACTTGTCTGGCCGCCGAATGCCCAAAGCTGACTGTGATCTGTAGAAAGCACCTACTACCGCTGGTGTCTATATGTTTATGTTCACCTGGCCACCAAGCCAACCAGACAGAGATACAGTGAGAGAGAGGCCGACTTCGCCCCACCTGCGTCACGGTAACGTTTATTGTCCATTGCGCTAATTGCCCGAACCCACTTCGTCTCCGAATCGCCTCGGATTCCGCCTCTGTGTCCAGGTTCGGAGCGGGGAGTGCGAATACATTATATCTGTGTGTATGGCCGGGTTTATAGCCGCTCCGGCGACGCCGTCGCAGCAACAAATTCAAGCACAAACATTGGCTTAATATCAGTCACTAAGCGATCGTCCGCCAGTTAACAACAAATCGCCAGCGGCGACAAAATAAAAAATTAACAAACCCTAAAAGCCGAGCGCGCGCGAAAAACGCGAAAATCCTTGCAACATCGCCACAATCGCAGGTGTGAACAAAAATTAAATAATTAAATAAATAATAAAACAGAAAATGGCCAAAGAGGCTTAAATATTGTCCAACGTGTATTTGTTTCCACTGATTGCTTCTGCAAATTCTGGCCTTTATAATCGCACCATCGAGCATATCTCGTCGGCTATTAACGCGTCTGTGTGAAAAATCAGTCAATGTCGAGGACAAGCGATTGCGACTAAATCAAATCAAGCAATTAAAATAATTTCTTTATAATTTCCACACACACACATCACACGATCCCACCAAATCGGTGAAGAGGTAATTATTGAGACCTGAGCAGCGTTTGAGCAATTATTTTTGTTTGTTTATAGTGCTTTTTTATGTTTTTTTTGTGTTTGCCTATTTTATAAGTGCCCTAATTATTTATAATTAATTCCCGCACATCAAATGAGTTATCAGGCAATTATCAGATGCATGTGACACTCTGAAAATTACCCTCAGCACTCCATTTCATTAATAATCGGCTGGGAAATCTTGGGAGCCC
Source organism: Drosophila parvula (assembly GCA_018904695.1). Lineage (NCBI taxonomy): Eukaryota > Metazoa > Arthropoda > Insecta > Diptera > Drosophilidae > Drosophila > Drosophila parvula. Next base: position 151,271 of record JAEIIG010038452.1, on the reverse strand, counting down.
AGTCCCCAACTCCCCCCAATTAACCAGTCATCATCAGCGGAAGGAGCAGATGGGGCAAATCATTGCTCCCGCAATTTTGTTGCCGTGATAAGCCCCGAATTGGATGCCATAAAAGATTATTGACTCAGTTTTATCTTGACAGCTACCTTACGGCCTCGCCGCTTTACAACTACAACTCGCAGGTGCAATAAACCTAGCGTTTAGTTCGGATTTTCGAAGAATACAAAAAAAATGCCCTGGCCGTTGTCGGCTGTCACTCAAAAGTTGGCAGGGTAGGAGGGGCCCATTATCACACATCATTGCTGATATGGTTATTACCCGAAAATAGATGAGATAACTCAACTGCAAGTTCAATACTTTGACTTCGAAGCTGTCAAACTGTCTGATCAATTATGCCGCACAGCTCCGGCAGGCTCATCCGTTTTGCATATCGAAAGTGTGCGTGTGCGCGATAAGGTCGCGAAAAATAAAAAAAAAAATAAAGCTGACTCGCAGCAATCCACCTCAACCATCGCCTGACACTGAGCGAGCTCCCTTCCCAACCCTCAGTTCCCCCATTGCACTGTTAAAAAAAAAGATTGATTTCTGAGGTATTTTTACCTATCTCTATAATGTTGGAGGTGTCCATTAATATGCCAGTTTTTGAATGTGAATAACTAATATCATATGAACTATGAAATGTTATTTTTTATAAAGATACAAACAAAGGCTTCTGTAGGTTTTCAAACCTAAAAAACACAAAGTTAAGTCATTTTTAAGTTTAAATACGTTACGGAAGATAACCATTATTATTTATCAATACCAATTACTGGAACTTTCTTTATTTTCCTTTTTTCCGGAAGACAGCCACTATTTCTTATAAGTATCCTGTACTGGAACTGTTTCAGAGTTTAACGTGGTAACCAGGAGTAAGGAGCAAGAAGTTCCGAGTATTCAAAGTATTTGTAAAGATACTAAACTATATTTCCTGTTAGCTTAAATGTATTTATATTAATTAATATAATATTTAATTCCTAATCAGATTGTAAATGTTTCTCTTTAACATTTATAACCACATTTTTATTAGTGAAATATGAAAAACAACGTTTTAATTGTCTTCGAAAAATATGTAATTTATTTATATATTTTAAAAGCTCCCATTACCAACTTTTTTCCGTGTATCCTTTGATGGATTGCCATATTGACAAGTCGGGGCGGTCAACGGGTTTTCTTTTCGCCTCTTCTCGCGGCACGTGAAGCGAACACACAAGCAAAACAAAAGCAACACAAAATAAAACAAAGAAAGCAAAACAAAACAAAACAAAACAGAAAACTGGTAATGACAAAAAGTCAGCCAAAAGCTGTTTCGGCTTTAATGGAATGCATTGACCCAAAAGAGATCCTACTCGAGATTCCATTCAAAAAAATCGCCAAGCCACCAATTAAAGGTACTTAATGCCCACCAGTGCTTGAGAATTGGCAAAGGGAAGCCTCTCGGCGTGCGAATTGTGGAGAAATTCCTGAAATCGCAAAAAAATATCAGTTTCGAAAGTTTTATTTTTATGCAATAGCGTGGAAGGTCGTTGGCGGGGAAGCAGGTCAGGGTACATGCAATTATCCAGCTAAAAGATACAACGCTCAATATCGAAGTATATGGCTTCGATAAGACAGTACTGGAGATAAAGATCGCTTGCCATATAATTTTATGGTTCAGAATCCGCAAGGTAACTCTTTAACGCATAGCAGTATCTGTCGAAAATCCTCCATTGAATCCAGGTCAATATCTTATGAACCACACCCCTTTGCATTATATTACTCGATTCTCGTTTAACGTTAACAATTAAGATCTTATAAAGTGGTATATAATTCTTTGAGCAAACATTAGCATCGGTATGGGAATCTTTCATATTCCGTTTCGCTCATTAGCAGGAGAATTCCCCCAAAAGCCAAGCCAAGAAGCCAGTTGCTGTGCCAGGGCACGAAGGCTTAATTTATAAACTGTCAATAAGTCAATAGCCGATTAGCATTATCATAAAGTCTATACTCTGATGACGCACTTCAAGCAAACCCTAATTAAATTATAGATCAAATGGCAAAGTTAATTAATGTAATTGGCAATAAAACTAATAAGTCCCAACTTTCGGACTAATCAATGTCCAAATATGACCGTTGCCAATATGATTCAGTATCGTTTGGGCCGCGTGATGTCGTATATGAGTGGGTACCTGTACCCCCAAGTAACTAGAAAACCAATTAGAAGTCGATCATAAAGACTTGGCGATTCAATTTATCGTTTTGTGGGCCCCTGTCTCATAAAAGTCAATCATTTTGGGTAAACACCAAATAATAAAGGATCGTAGGATATACAGGGAATTCAATGTCGTCCAGTAACGATTTAGTTACTTTATAGATACTTTATATAAGAAGTAAGCCAGCGTGTGCTGTTTTGACCACTAATCTTATCGAGCTGTGTGATAATATTAAGAAATATAACACGCTTTTCAGCACGATTAATAATCATTATTCTGTTTCTAAGTATATAGAATTCCTCGAATCGTAATTTTCCTCTCAAGAGTTTAAAGTTCTCAATGAAAGTAATTGCCAAATCTTGAAATATAGCCCTATCTCATCGATGAGTACTTCGTGGCTCCAGTTTTCCTTTAGGTTAGTAAATCAGCTAAGTGGATTGTGTGGTCTTGTCTTTCTGGATCGGATGGGTTCGGCTTCTCCTTGTGTTCGGTACGGTGGCGATAAGGTGGTTATCGGGGTAACATTTATAATTGATTTTAAAGGTAGCTTTGAGTATTTTATTATTATTAGCTGTGAATGTGGCATGCTGCGTGTATTTGTTGTTTATTGATTATTGTTGCCTGTCTTACTTTAAGTCGTTATCATTTTTGGACATTATTATTTCAACGTTTTCCGACACTTTTTGGCGCCGCAAGCCCCATAGCCCCGCGTACGTTCCATATTTCTTTTTGATCAGTTAGTTGCTTTTGGCCAGAGGGCGCGTTCGGTCCTGCTCCTCCTATTCATCGAGTGTTTTACCGATCGTCTTAGACAAGTTGACGAAGTAAGTTCCTTCTGCACCTACCACGGAAATGTGTTTTAAGCGTAATATTAGTCGGCACCGTAAAAATAAAATCAGATCGAGTTGATTGAGATAATTACACTTAACCAGTTGTTGTTTATTTATATTTATTATAATTAGTTCCGTACATCTGGTGTTACATGAACCAATTACACTTAACTTGGAGTATTATTTTTACCAAGTAAAGGTTCTGTAGAAAGTTGAGGAGAAAATTAATATATACTCGGACAATTTCCAAAACTTTCCATTGCTTTAAGTCGTTATGATCGATCGATGTTTAGTGCTCTTTGGAATGGGAAGATAATAATGTCATTAAATAGTTTTTAATGAAAAATCTAGAGAAACATTTTGATAAATATTTGTATACCATTTTATATTCTATATTTATCATTAGATCATTAGAATAGCATTTCAGTATTATCCGTTGTATCATTTTAAAAATTGGTTTTAAATATTTTAAAATCGCATACTGAAGAAAGACACTAGCTATGTCCCGAAACATCTGTTTATCGAGGGGTTTTTGCGGGTTTTTGAAAGAAAGTTGAGGCTTGACTAACTTATTTCAGACAACCTAGATTGATCTCAGCCTATATTTAAAAAATATTTTAAAATCTATTATCATTTAAAAATCTATATAAAAAAATATGTATTAAATTAAAATCTTTAATAAGGTGCTACTTAGTCTTCTTGGGAACTTTGATCAGTGTATCATGTGACATGCTGTTTTACGATTCCCATATAGCCAAGCTAAAGAATTTCCCGGGCTTCACTGCCCCCATAATGAATTCATAAATGTTAATAGAAGACTTGCGGCTAATAAATAAAATTTTATGGCCAGCGGCTACGCTAATCTAAGCCCAATTGAACAAGGCTAAAGTGCAGGATTAAGTGGAAAACCGGCTGCCAAAATAAGAAATGACTGTTTAGTAATTATAGACCACATTTATGAATCAACTCGATACTGGGAACCTAGCTGGTGACTACTATATGGACGCTGATTTAGGGCCCGATTATATGGTTATAGCCAAAGAAATTACAAGCACGTTTAGGGCCCCATAAAGGAACATTTTATGAATGCAGTCCGATTGTTGTTTATGCGCACAAATAAAGGCACCACCCCCCGAGGTACGTTCTGGCCAGTTTCCGATAACGATCGAGCGGGCAGTCCGCAAAATCTCACTCGGACTAGTTCCAAATACTTGAACGATCCCCAATATCGATCGATAAGATATGGCCAATGGCTTGTGCCTAGCAACCCTTGAGCGGATTAACCCAAGCCTTAAATGGCCCAACGAAAGCGAATCTCGTGCTTCCTCTCCTGATAAAAGCCTGTTCGTGTGCGGCCGATCGATCAAATGTGTTAAGACCATCTAATACTAATCGATCCCGGTCTACTTTTGCTTTCAGATGACAGATAACGCTGGATTCAGGCCGGACGGGGAGGCGGCATCCCACCCAACGGCACCGCCAGGCGAGAATCCGCCGTCCTACACCAATTCGGTGGCCACGTTGAATGACTTCAACTCAAAGTGAGTATTCTCTAGGCTTAATATCATGATTTCCCAACTTAAAATAATTGTATAACCGACTTATTAGCTCTTAAACCCACAATACAATATTTACCCTATCCTAACTTCATGTCTTTCTATTTGCCAGATCCAATTTGACGGAGAAGAACCAGTTCTCTCTCTCCGAGGATCCGTACAATCCCTTCGAACACCGCGATCCCAATGGAGCCAGCTCCGGCGGCGCCTTGGCGCATTTGCTCAAGAGTTCTCTGGGCACCGGAATCCTGGCCATGCCCATGGCCTTTCACAACGCCGGCTTGGTGTTCGGCATGTGCATGACGCTGATCGTCGGCTTCCTCTGCACCCACTGTGTACATATTTTGGTAAGTGAAACCATCAGATTTTAGCACCTGGTTCTGACTGTTGACTCAAGCAATTACGACGCTTGTCCAGCAGACAGGCCAATTGACCGGGTGAGCCGCATAAGCCGCGCCTGACGTAGTTTCCCTCGCGGGGCTTTTAAGTAGTTCAAGGTGCCGGAACAATGGCCGCCAATAGAATACCACGCTTCCAGATAAGCACTGCAACCGGCAGTCCAATCATTGCACGCGTCTGAGTACGCAGACTAGTTAGCCGACAGTCCTCCTTATCGCGGGGGGAGATACACAATACACGATTGTTAGGGGCTATCACCCTAAGTTATATGGCTCTTATTTATGATCACATATTTCCGATCCTCGCAAATCCGTCAAGTCGTAGTTTTCGTAGATGTTAGACGACGCACTCCAATGTCCAGACATCAGAACAGGAAAAAGTTGTATAAATACTCTAAATATTTCGTAGAATTGGCCAAGTCACCGATCATATATATAAATGCGGTCAAACACCATAAACCACTCGAATCGGCAGATTTATAGAGTTAAGATTTCGACAGTCATTTTGGACTTTTCCCGAGCGCCTTCTTAAGTGCTTGGCACTCTGAAATCAATTAGATTTACCAAGGAGCGATTAAAAGAATTGGATGAAATATACTACCCACAATACTATGTTGTTGGGAAGCCCACCAAGCCCTGGCAATCAAAGTGATAAACTTATAATTTATTACTCGAGGACCAAAACATTATTAACAAGTTTAAAATGTAATAATTAAAAGTAAATTCGATTATTGTGGGTTTCTTTTTTCATTGTTTAAGCTAACATATACGAATTTCTTGGCAACTTGGGGATTCGAGGTAGCTTGTTTTTGAAGTTGTTTGATCTCAGCATAGCCATTACCGTAGAATTCTAAGGAACTTTCTTGAACTTTCTCAGAAATGAACTTGTTACTGACATATCCTCTAATGCTTTCCTATCTCTCTTGTCCTGCAGGTAAAGACTTCCCATGAGATTTGCCGAGATGCCAAGGTGACGGCACTGGGTTTCTCAGAAACGGCGGAAAAGGTCTTCGAGTACGGACCAAAGGGCATGCGACCCTACTCCAACTTTGCCAAGTGAGTCTAGAGGGATGAACCCTGAGAATAATAGTCCTTAATGGCAATCCTTGCTCGCTTTTCCAGGCAATTTGTGGACATTGGTTTAATGGCCACATACTATGCGGCGGCATGTGTGTATATCGTGTTCATTGCCACATCATTCCACGATGTGATTAACTACGATTGTGGCATCAATTGGGATGTGCGTATCTACATAGCCCTAACCGTGATTCCCTGCCTGCTGATTGGCCAACTGCGGAACCTCAAGTGGCTGGTGCCCTTCTCGATGATGGCCAACATCTTCATTGTGGTGACCTTCGCCATTGTCCTGTACTACATGTTCGACGAGGAGCTGGTCTACTCCGATAAGCCTCTGATTGCCAAGGCCTCGCACATACCACTCTTTTTCGCCACTGTAATCTTTGCCATGGAGGGAATCGGCGTTGTAATGCCGGTGGAGAACTCAATGAGGAAGCCCCAGCAATTCCTTGGATGCCCCGGTGTCCTCAATACGGCCATGATTACGGTGATTGTGCTCTATGCCGTCATTGGATTCTTCGGCTATGTGCGGTTCGGTGACGAGGTGAGGGGCAGCATCACACTGAATCTGCCTGAAGGCGATTGGCTGGGAGACACAGCCAAGCTGCTGATGGCCGTGGCCATCCTGTTCACCTTTGGCCTGCAGTTCTATGTGCCCAACGAGATCCTTTGGCGCAAGATCGGCCACAAGTTCAGCCCAGAGAAGCAAAATATTACACAGATCCTGCTGCGCACTGGCATTATCCTGATCAGCGGAGGAGTGGCGGCTGCCATTCCCAACCTGGAACCGTTCATCAGTCTGGTGGGCGCTGTGTTCTTCTCGCTGCTGGGCATCTTCGTGCCCAGCTTTGTAGAGACCGTCTACCTGTGGCCCGATCGCCTTGGCTGGTGCAAGTGGAAGCTGATCAAGAACATCTTCTTGGGCGTTTTCTCCATCCTTGCTCTGATTGCCGGCGCCGTGGCTAGCATCAATGAGATCATCGATATGTACAGCGATGAGGATTAGGGGATACTTTATTGATCCTTCCTTCCCAACATACGCGTAGTATTACTCCAGATGCAGGTAGCATTCCATTCCATGGAAGCGAGATGAAGAAAAACGAAGATTATGAGTTTGAGAGTTCAAAAAGCAGGCAAAGCCCACATACCCATCAGACCCAACCGCCCTAAAGCCATGTTGAACATGGCCAGGCGGCTTCGGATGTCCATAGTCCGGAGCCGTTGACTGCATGAACAAGATGATATTAATGTTAAGTGCCTTGTTGTTACACAAACTAAGCTGCAATTCATAGAATTTATAAATGTTATTATGTTAAGTCGCTCAGCCATTCCAAAAGTATAAAGACAACCTTGCGAAAAGATAACTGGTTAGTGTTTTCTTCACAGGGAATCAAAAAAAAACGTTATAATGATTAAGACGCGTAACGCACATTGATTTGAATGCGTGCGCTGGCATTAAAGTGGTCTTTCTCTCTTTTCCAAGTTATGGCGTATTGTTCACAGGTACACAGGTTCACAGTGTCACGCTCCTCACCATCTCATTTCCCTTGTAGCCTTGATGACCGGATATCCGGTTGCTTCCCATTTAAACCCAGAAATATGACCTTAATTTCCTTCTGTTTGCCATATATAAATATAATAGTTAGGGACTTAGAAACAAAAGTACAATTAATTGGAATAGAATACAGCGGCACGCAATACAATTAAAACTGGATGTTTGTGGGTTTTTTTCAGTGTGTGTTGAATGGATACTTGTATGTGTTGCTTTTTGGGATACTTTCTGTGAGCGCCGAGAAGGAAAATCGCTCCCAGTGTGAATTAAGAGCTACGTATCTATGTTGAGTGAAATATGTTTAAGTAAACGCATGTCTTAACTATTTAACTGTCTAATTATGAGTGGTGTAGAATCTCAGGGGCATATTCCCTTTACTTCTTCTTCTTCTTCGAGTTGGAACTGGTGGCCACCACCTCGCTCTTCCGCTTCTGATTGGCCTTCGGCTGGGGCGTGGGGGCTGGAGTATTGGAGCCGCCACTGCCACTGCCCGCCGAAACACTGCCCTTGGGCGTCTTCTTCTTTTTCTCGGCGCGCTCCTTCTCCTCCAGCTCGATGTTCTCGCGTTCGATGAGAGTGATAAGGGTATTGCAGCGACGCTGCAGCTCCAAAGCAGTCCGGGATTTAATGAACCAGTCGAAACGGAACTGCGGGGATGCTCTGCGGGGAAAAGGGGGTTTTATTTGATGTACTTTTTGTGGTAATATGGATATCCTTACCTAATGGCCGCTCTGAGCTCCTCGTACACGTTCTCCTTGTCGAAGCCCAGCTTGTGCAGCATGCAGACCAGAAAGCGATCCTCGATTTCTGTGTAGTTCTTGCCCTTGTTATTGCCATATTGCAGACGCAGCTGATGGAAAGGAGCTCGGTAGCGCGACATCTAAAAATAAAAACAAAACAAATAAATAAAATACAGAAGGAAATAACCTTAGCCATAGCTCACTTTCTGATCCAACGCCTTCTTAATGGACAGACGTCGCTGTATCTTGCCCTCTCCCCGCTCAATTTGTCCCATTATACGCTCAATATCCTGCAGCTCCGTACAACGCTCCCAGAACACAGCATTGTATTCGATAACCTCCTCCGGTGTCTTGCCCTCCACATCCTTGGCAATGTTGTCAATGTCGTCTCGGCCATACTTCTCATTGGCCTTGATAAACTGATTGAAATCTCGCTTGGTCCAGGCGGTGAAGCCGTGTGAGAGCAGGTTCTCCTTCTCCTGGATCTCCTCCTCGCTGAGCGGCTCCGCTTCGTCAATCTTGCGCTGCTCCTCCCGCTGCACCTTCGTTGCCTCGGAACCCAGTTCCGTGTTCTTCGGAACCTTGTAGCCGACGGTCTTGCGGAAGTAGTAGATCTCCTGATCGAGCAGCTCGAAGAGACGGGGCGGAAAGAACTGGAAGTCCTGCACGATGGGCTGCTTGGGCGGGCGAGGAGCCTTTGGCGCCTTAGGCTCGGATACTCGCAGCGCCTCCCGGAAGTAGGCATCGACGGCATAGTTGGCCTTGCGCTCTCGCTTCGGCGGCTCAATCCAGTTGCCCAAAGCATTCAGTTTTTGCTTCTCGCGCCAATCCTCGCCTTCGAATTGGTAAACGGAGGAAGTGCCGGCCTCGCCGTTCGTGTCCATGGTGAAGGTGCGCAGCGAACTCTCGCCCAGGCTGTCCAGCTGTGCCTTCTGCTCGGCCGTCTTGGCCTCGCCACGCTCCAGAATCACATCGATGTCCTCATCAGTTATGTCCGTCTCCTTGGAACTGAATACTTGGTTGGCACCAAAGCGAATGATGTTGAGCATCTCGTCCTTGTTGAGTTGATTGGAGCGGTTGTCCACCAAACGGCCGCCCTGGATGACCATCTTGTCCAGGCGCAGCTTCACCTCAGCCCGCTCCACGATCTTCTCCTCCACGGTGCTCTCAGTGATCAGCCGGAAGACCCGCACCTGCTTCTTTTGGCCAATACGATGAGCGCGATCCATGGCCTGCAGATCCATTTGTGGATTCCAGTCCGAGTCGTAGATAATGACCACGTCGGCGGTGGCGAGGTTAATACCCAAACCGCCGGCACGAGTTGACAACATGAAGACGAACTTGGTGCTGTTGTCCATGTTGTACTCCTGGATCTGCCTGTTACGATCCTCGTGCGGCGTCTGACCGTCAAGGCGGCAGTAGTTGTAGTTACGCCAGTGACAGTAGTCCTCCAGGATGTCCAGCATGCGCGTCATCTGCGAGAAAATGAGCACTCGCGAACCCTGTTCTTGCAGCTTAGGCAGCAGCTTGTCCAGAATGGCCATCTTGCCAGAGTTGTACACCAAATGGGTGTCCGTGGTGTACGGCGGTCCCGGTTCGGCGCCATCGAACAGATACGGATGGTTGGTGCACTTGCGCAGCTGCATCAGGATGTTCTGCAGCCTCATCTTCTCCACCTTGCCGGCGCCATTCACGATGTCGATGTCCTTAAGCAGCACCTTGGTATACCAGTCACGCTGCATCTTGGACAGACCCACGAATATCTTCATCTCCTTCTTCGGCTTCAGACGCTTTTCCACCTCCGCCTTGAGACGACGCAGCAGGAAGGGTTTGAGCACGGCATGGAGACGCGTAATTAGGGCATCGTCGCCCAAGCAGGTGTTCGTGTTGAACCACTCGTCAAAGTCCTCCGAGGAGTTGAATACGTCGGGCAGAAGGAAATTAAGCAGCGCCCACAGCTCGTGGAGATTGTTTTGCAGCGGGGTACCTGTGATGAGCAGGCGGTTGGCCGTCTTGAATTCACGCAGAATCTCCGACAGCTTTGATTTCTCGTTCTTGATGCGATGGGCCTCATCGATGACCAGATACCGCCAGTTGAACTTCTTGAACACTGACTTCTCGCGGATGCACATCTCATAGGAGGTGACGCAGACATCCCACTCGCCGGGCATAAGGACGTCGCGTATGAAAGTGTTGCGCGTGTCCTGGTCACCGATTAGACAGACTGCCCTGAGGGAAGGGCACCACTTCTTGAACTCGTTCACCCAGTTCTGCAGCGTGGACTTAGGCACAATAACGATGTGCGGGCCAGCTTGGTTTCTGCGGAAGAAATATTTAGATATTTTAACCAAATTCTTCTGGAATTTCGCTATCAGGAAAACTCACTTGAAGTGCTTAAGGTAGCCCAACAGGGAGATGGTCTGTAGGGTCTTTCCCAGACCCATTTCGTCAGCCAGAATGCCGTTGATGCCATTCTCGTATAGAGAAATCATCCAGTTGAGACCGCGAATCTGATAGTCACGCATTTCACCGCCCTTGATGTAGGCGGGCGAGGCATCGAAGCGGAAAAGCTCTTTGACGGCCGCCGCGTCCTCTGCCAGCAGCTCCTCATCCTCCTCCTGCTCCGTTTTGCGGTGACGATGGCTGTGCAATAAACAAAAATTAGCCGAGAAAAAGGATTTGCCAAGGGGCAATAACTTACTCGGCCACATCCTTATCCTTCTTCTCCTCCTTGGTCTTCTTGGGCCTGCCTTTGGGCTTGGTGGGGCTCTTGGCACTGTTGGTCATGAAATGAGTGAAAATCTCCGTCTGCTTCAGCAGGAAATCGAAGCGTCGGCTGCGATCCGCCTCGATTTTGTTGTCGAACTCGGCCTCCTTCTCGCCGGATGAACTGGTGGTCGCATCCGACGATGTCTCATTCTGCAAGCATTGCAGGGGAAATCTTTAGCAACCCCGGTGTGGAAACGATGTCTCTTTTGACTTACCGAGTTCTCCTCGGTGGCCTCCACGGCGGCGGCATCTGCTTTGGACATTTTTGCAATGCCGGCGTCTGTCTGTCAAGTGGAATTTTCTTTTTCCGTCAATTCTTCACCAGCGAAAGTCACTTGCTGCGCTTTGGCCGCCGTCAATTTGCGCTGAAAATCGTTCAACCAAATTGTCTGTCACGCCTCTACCACCATGAAATCGTGCAAATTGTTGCAAACAAAGATAGTTTTGTTTAAACAAATAGTAAATGGCAAGCTAGTTTTTTCTAATGAATGGTGGGAAAACTGCGCGTGCTATCGCATGTGTGTGCGATGAATGCGCGAAGTTGGCTGCGGCAGGGCACAAGCAGTGGCGGTAAAATAATCTATCGATAGTTCTCGATCCGATAAAGACAAACAGCACTGGTTTTGAAACATATGCCAGATCTGATCAAACGTAATTTCGTTAGTTTTCCGCCTTTTCCCGTAGAAAATTACTCTGATATCTATACACCGCTTTATTTTAGTTATTTTTAAAGGGCTTATTTAAAAAAACATACTTTAAAAGTTAGGGTCAATCTGGCACCAGAGAAAAGGGACATCTTTTCATGTATTTTTTAAGCACACTGAGAAAAAGTTTCATTATCGCGAAATTTGCATTCTCCAATCAATTTCCATTGCAGTGTGACCAAGTGGCAGAGTCAGTAGAACGCGTACCGGCAATAGTGAATCCTAAATTTAACCCGGTTACACTACATCGGCAGTCGCTTTGTTTCTTTTCAAATAACAGACAAAATGAGCAAATATAACTCAAAATACCTCGAAGACAAGCTGAAAACCCAACTAGAGGCGCAGTACGTGACTGTGGTGGACGAATCCGACGGGTGCGGGGGAAAATTCAGTGCGGTCATCGTCTCGGCGGCGTTCAACGGCAAGACTTTGCTGCAGAAGCACCGATTAGTCAACTCGACGCTAGCCGAAGAACTGAAAGAAATACATGCATTTTCCCAAAAATCGTACACGCCCGACGAGTGGGAGAAAGTGAAAGAGCAGCAACAGCAATAATACTCACAACACAACACTACCAATACATGCAACAACAAGTCGTAACCTGTTGTCGTCCGCTGGCAGTTGAGATTTTGGCGTCGTGGTGATCGAACGAAGAAACCGAAAACCCGAAAACCAGCGCTAAACGAAAACAGTCGAACAAAGAAAGTGAAAGGGAAAGCACAGGAATCAGTGGAGCTACATTAAAGTTACTATATAATATACGCAAATCGTCCGCTATATGCATACGTTACATAAAAAAAAACAATAAAAGTTTAAGCACTTGAGGTCGAAGGGAATCGCTTTTTGTGCGCACTCTACATTACAATTTCAAATTGCTGATAGACCGATAAAGCTCGCAGCGAGCGCACAGAACACAAAACACAGAACACAGAGGAACACGGAGAACAATGCTAAAGTTTCAGGTTCACTCTCCGGGCAAGGTTATCCTTCACGGCGAGCACGCGGTGGTGTACCAGCGTCCAGCCCTCGCCGCCGTCGTTGGATTGGGCACCACCCTAAAGTTCCGTCAGCAGGAGGGCAGCCAGGTGGCCAGCTTCCAGCTGGAGGCACTGAACTGCACGCTAGATATCCAGTTGGCGGAGTTCAATGCCTTCCTGGCCGACTTCCGCAGCAAGTATCCGGCCGATAGCAACGCCAAGCTGCTGGAGGCGGTGCGCGCTGAGGTGGCTCAGCAGCTGGAGCGATCGGTGGGAAGCAACCCCAAGCAACACACGCAGCGGGCTTTCGTCTCCATCTATTACCTGCTCGCCGGCGCCGTACTCTCTTCGCCCAAAGATCCCCAGATGACGCTGCAAACCGGTTTCCAGGTGCAAGTAGATAGCGGCCTGAGCGTGGGCGCCGGCCTAGGCAGCTCGGCTTCGTTTGGCGCCGCCTTGGCCACGACATTTCTAATTTTGGCCGGCCACTTTGACCGAGAGAGCTATCTACAAGACGAGAACCAGGCGTTAATCTCCACCTGGGCGTTCGAGTCGGAGCGCGTTAATCATGGCAATCCTTCCGGATTGGACAACACCGTGTGCACCTACGGCGGAATGCTGCGGTACGTTAAGGGCCAGGGCTTCCAGTCGCTGCACATCCAAAAACCACTGAGCATCCTGCTAGTGGATAGTCGCGTTAGCCGCAGCACAGCGGATATAGTGGCCAAGGTGCGTCACCTCGCCGAGGGCTTCCCGCAGCTAATCGAGGCAATTTGGCAGGCTTGCGAGGAGCTGGTCACTGCTGCTGTTCCCCTCTACGAGAGCTTTGGCAACGCGCAGGACGACAGCGCCAAGTTCGAGAAGCTGGAGCGCCTTTTCCAGATCAACAACGACTTGCTGAAGGCTATCGGGGTGTCCCACCCGAAACTAGAGCAGATCTTCACCATTGCCTTTAAGCGGGGCTTCTTCTCGAAGCTCACGGGCGCCGGAGCCGGCGGGTATGTAATTGTTCTGCTGCCGGAAAACTACGAGCAAAACGAGGTGTACTGGAAGCTCAAAGAGGAACTGGAGTCGGCGGGCTTTGGGGTGCATGTGACGACGGCCGGCGGCGTGGGATTGCGCGTTAGCTCGCTGGATGACTGATGCTGCATTTACTCCGCTACTCTTTTGTATTGCTATTGTATGTATTCGTGGTTTTGTTATAACTTAAAAATAAAGATTTACACATGTATTTTGTACGGCAATCCGGAGTTTTTGCTCAACGCTGACTTCTGTCGCGGGTTTTGTAGACGATGCCGCGGTTTTTCATGTCGCGCAGCGTCGACGGTGGTAAGGTTCCAGATACAGAGATGGCGTAGATGCCCCGGTTGAAGCGACCTTAGGAAGTTTAAGATATTACAATATTAATATAATGATAATTGCATAGGTAATCACTGCGAGAGGAGTTTACCTAAACGCTGCCACTTGGCCACCCAGGAATCAGTCGGTGTTGTCAGAGCAATGAGGCCGTCGAAATTATTGCTCGTGTGGTCGTACACGTTTTCCTTGTTGTTCTTCATCCGCAGGAACTCCTCGCAGTTTTCGCAGCCATCAGTCTCAAATTGATCGAAACTCTATGTGGAAAAATTGGACCAAGATTACAAACTGCCGGGTGACCGGTACATCATAACCTACTTTTATTAGGGAGCAGACGAGGCAGGCGCGCAGACCTCTCAGGTCTTTGGGTATCGCGTCAAAAGACATTTTTAGTCCTGTTTACTAGTTAAGAATCACTTTTAAAATGTAAAAATACAAATCCAAGCCACAAACACAAAACGGAAACGCAATGTGACCAAGGCTAAAAAATATAAAAGAAAACTCAACAAGCTAATCGATAATTCAATATCGATATAACTGATGCAACGTACAAAATTTTCAAAAAACATTTCACGAAGCAAACCAAAGTTCAAATAATGATATAAACTTTAAATTTAAGATATCTTAATATGTATACTAATATTAAATAATAATTTAAAATAAAACAAAATACATTAGTTACAACACCCATTCAGTTTATTTAATGCATGTTAGTTTAAAATGAATAACTTTGGTCGTGATTTTGGTCTTCTGTTTTTATAGTAGTCCTCGAACACTTCAAAAAAGATCAATATTGCTGCAATATGTCTTGGAATTGGCTTGGAATACGAAAAATTAAAAGCTATTTTATAATCCTGCAAGGGAATCGGAGGCAAGGATAGCTCATCAAAGTAGAAGTCCTTAGCATAAATATGGCCCTGAGAAAAATAGTTTTCGTTTATTTACAAACCTTGCGAAATTTATTAAGCCTTACCGATATTGGGCAGCTATGGTTGATATTTGTTAGAGTCCTTAAATGGTGTACAGCATATTCTTCTAAGAAATGTGCTTGTTTCTTTCTAGCAAGAATTTGACAAATATTAAAGTTGAGTTTAACACCAAAGGGCTTAAACATATTTGAAGAATCCTTGTAGAAGACCTCCACTATCGCCTGTAAATGTCATACCAAAAAATAAAATAGAACCACTCTAACAGATTGAACTTACTTTTGCGTCGGTAATGTTATCCTTCAAGTCGGCCTCAAGATTCAAAACCGACCGAGTCCAGCTAATTGGTTTAACAGTACAGGAGACATTTTCGACGTATTGTATTGTTGTTGCGCATTCGACTTTTCTGATTTTATAAAAGGAAGCCTTGGTAACCGACTGCATAACGATTTTAGTAAAAATTAACCAAAATTCGATTTAGCATACTTACAATTGAAAAGGCTACACATATTATAATGCCCAAGAGAGCGAGGTGCTTCCACTTTTCCATTTTGTGCTCAAATAAGAAGATTTTTACAAATAAGAGGAAAAATACCCTAACTAACTGCTTTTTAATAACTCTATTATTAATAGCAATTTAACGGATGGGCGGGCTGACCAGTTTAAAACCACTTATCGATGGCTGCCGATAAGTAGTTATCGCTTCCATCAGCTGCGGTTGTGTTGTTGTGGGTGTGGAAGCAGGCGAGAAGACCGCAAAGAAGGACAAATAACAACAGCTATTAGTGCTCTTTGGCCGGCAGTAGTTGCATCCCGCTAAAGCAAAGGATCATTGGAAAAATAGTTAGCCCCACACAGCAGCCATGTCATCCTCATCGACGTCCAGCCCCACGGATAACAGCTCCCACGGCTCGGTGGCCCTGTCCTCATTTGGGGCCCTCAATGCTGCGTCCGGGACAAATACTAACACCCAAAGCGAGAGTGCCCAGAAGCCATTTTCCCTCTCTGAGCGGCTGAACTTTGAGATCTACCGTTACTCCAGCTACTCGCCGAATTATCTGCCCGAGTAAGCTTTGCTAAAGAAAGCGCGCCCAAATTTTCGCGGATTTCGTAATTTGTCAACTGCGCACATTGAAATATATTGAAATATGCATATTTCCGCACAGAAACGTACTGGTGGACTGCCCCAATGATCAGACGTCCCGCTGGTCCGCCTACACCAACAGCCCGCCGCAGTTCCTCACCCTTAAGCTGCGCCGTCCCGCCATTGTGAAGAAAATCAAGTTTGGCAAGTTCGAGAAGTCGCACGTCTGCAACATCAAGAAGTTTCGCGTATACGGCGGTTTGGAGGACGAGCACATGGTCTTGCTGCTTGAAGGGTAACTTCCGGTAACATAATTTAGACAACGACAAGAGATCATACAATACTCTTCCGCAGCGGCCTCAAGAACGACAACGTACCCGAAGTATTCAATTTGCGCTACCTCACCGAAGACGGCGCCGAGAATCTGCCAATTCTGTACCTCAAGATCGTGCCCCTGCTTTCCTGGGGCCCGTCGTTCAACTTCAGTATTTGGTACGTCGAACTGCACGGCCAGGACGATCCCATGTATACCAGTGCGCGCATGAAGAGCTACAATACGCTGCGGGAGGTGGAGATCATAAAGCTCTGCCTGAAACATTTCCGACAGCAGGGCTACATGAGTGCCTTCGGGGCGCTCCAGGAGCAGACGAATGTGCAGCTGGAGCACCCGCTGATAAGCGAACTGCACAAGTGTCTGGTGAGTCTGGAGAGAACTCCACATAAGGTCGTTAACATTATGTTCTTATACCGTATCTACCAGGTGCTGCAGGGAGACTTTGAGAAGGCGGAACGCTTTATAGCCGAGTGCATTGACGAGGGCCTTATGGATGAGTATCTGTACAAGCAGGACTACAAACATAGCTGGCATATCAAGCACACGGAAAGCGAGATCAAGCCTGGTGGGTAATATATCTTAAATAACCAATTTCCAACTAATTGTAGGCCCTTTCAGGTAACCGCGGAGGCCATCAGTTGGTGGTCGATGCCAAGAAGCGCCTGATCTATCTGTACGGTGGCTGGGATGGCTATCAGGACCTCAGTGACCTTTGGGTGTACAACATCGATGATGATGACTGGTCGCTGGTGTGCGAGAGATCGGAGCTGGGTAACGGACCCACGCCACGATCTTGCCACAAAATGGTCTTCGATCCCATCAGCGAAAACATCTTCATGCTCGGTCGCTACCTGGACAACTCCATACGAACGGCAGACTATATCAAGAGCGACTTTTATCTGTACGACACGAGGGCGCGCAACTGGATGCAGATATGCGACGACACCAGCCAAGTGGGTGGCCCCCAGCTGGTGTACGATCACCAGATGTGTTTAGATGCCGATAAGCGCACCATATACGTATTCGGTGGCAAAATACTGACACCCCGCAGTGTCAATGCCACCGGGGCGATAGAGCCCGAGTATTCAGGTCTCTTCTCCTATCATATAGCAACGAATACCTGGTCACAAATACTGGTGGACTGTCACCATGCCAGCGCATCGCTGGCGGATGTTATGTCTATCAAGTCCAGGATCACCCATTGCATGGTGTTTCATAGTGTATGTAAACGAGTCGAAATACTTTTAGATTCCTTAATAACTCGAATATTCAATTAGAAACACCGAAAACTGTACATTTATGGCGGGCAAAGAGGCAAGGAGGATCTGGATGAGTTCCTTAGCTACGACGTGGACACCCAGGCCATATCCATACTCAACAAGGAGCACCCCAATCATGGCACTACCGCCGGCAGCGATGCAAAATTTGAGCCCTCCTCGGGCTACACACTGCGTGCCACCATCGACTGTGAACGCGACGAGATTTATATATTTTCCGTGAGATATAACCCCCAAAAAATGAGCTTCCATTCGTATGCTTACCTCTTTTTGTATACTTTCAGAGCCTGAGCAAGGTTAAGGATCGTCGCGATATACCGCATATAGACGCATCCAATGCCTTTTGGGTGTACTCCCTGCGCACTCACAAATGGTCGAGAATATACTATTGTCGCCACAGCGGCCAGGATGCCAATTCCATCAGCAGAATGAACATTTTGGGAGCCAGCAAGGGTGACGGGGCGATGGAGCCCTGTCCACGCTTTGCCCACCAGCTGGTGTACGATGACCTGGCCAATACCCATTATCTTTTTGGCGGGAATCCTGGTATTTGCCAGCAACAGCAGCTCCGATTAGATGACTTTTGGGTGCTGCGTTTGGAAAAGTAAGTAATTTTACAGCCCTTTGATAGGTTGGTTTTAACCTCCTTTAATTGTAGACCAAAACGCGAAGAGATTTTAAACCATTGCCGGTTCCTGGTACGTAAGCTGCGCTACGAAGAGATGACACGCTTCGATCCCCTCAAGGCAATGCAGTATTTGCGTCATCATATAGCCGCTGTCATCGATCACAGCGACGCTGAGCAATTGAATAATGTAAGTGGCTCCTAGCTCATACAACGGGCTGTATTTTCACGTCTTCCACTTCCATTCTCAGTTTCACAAACTAGCTTCCTTGCTCTTCAAAAGCCATGAGAATAGCCTGGAGTGCACCACGCCAGCACTGTGTGATGAACATGCCGAAGATCTCGAAACGGACGCTGATGTCTCAGCCAAGATGAAAGGTTTGCTTCTCTTTTGACTTAACTAGGGCAAGCACTAGGGAAAGATTAATATGATATATTCGCTATATATGTATATGCAGCCAGCACTGATAAGTTCTTCATTTCCAGACGAAGTGGCGACTGTTGGTATGAAACCCGAGAATATTTCGCTAGAATCCAACGAAAGTTTGGCCTCATCCGGTATTTCCGAGACAGCTTCGAGTCCGAGCTCCTCGTCATCCTGCACCAAACGAGCACGAACCGAGTGCAGTCCGGATGTAAAGAATAAGCGAGCTTTCCTGTTCAACAAGCTGGTTCAACTGATGCCACCGACCATGGTCCAACCGGAACGCAACCTCAGCGACTTTGTGGTCATATAAATAATAAATAAATAAGCAAAGCCCAAGTGCCAAAACCCGGGTAATCCCAATTCTAGTTAGGTTATCTAATGCGAGAGAGAGACAGAGTGTTGATCGATGTTCACTTCGCTTGTTTGCCACTTATTAGGTTCAACAGCCGATGCCAATGCAAAGCATGACAGAAATATGATTTCATTGTGATAGTTAATTTGTACTGAAAACGATCGGAATTTGTGTGTGAACCGGAACCGTAAAGCATAAGTTTGAAAGTAAATAATATAATAAAGAGTTTTGTAACGTCCAAACGAATGTACGACTCAATTCTTTTCAATATACTTTTATTTAATATTATATTGGTTTTTTCATTAATATTAAGGTGTACATAGATACTTTTAATTATCTAAAAAATTTGTTTAGTTACAATTGCCACTTCATATCATACAAACGTCCCGTCCATCCGTCGTCGACCCATTCAATATGATTTGTATGACAAATGTATATATAGACACACGCCCAACCACACCGCTAACATCCCATATGCCAAGCACGTAAAATGTCCGTGCAAGAACAGTTTTGTAAACACCGAGACTTCTGTCCGTTTTGTCCGTCTATCTGTCCCGTCCAATATCAATTATTCGAAATGCTACATGTTTATCAATAGTCTCGTCGTCGTCTTCGGCCCTTGGACAATGTTCGGGGACTCTGCCAGCGCCCGCATAGGTCTCTGCTTGGGGTCTGTGTGTGGCTTGGTTTTGGTTTGGTTGTTGGTTTTTTGCCTTAATACTAGGCTAAGCATGCAGTTCCAGTGGATGTTTCATTTTAGCTTCTTCTGATTTACACGTACATATATGCTTAGGTGTATAATGTAGAAATACGACTCGAATATTTCTCCCTAATATCGATCGATCGATCGCCCCGATCAAAATGCCACATGCCGAACTCACAACTAATATTATTCTCTCTCTTAACCCTAACCCGATGACGCTGCGTTTGCTTATGGGGTTGGAGTTGCTTTCTTTTTCTTCATTTTTTTGTTTTTTTTGTTTTTTTTTTTTGGTTAGTAAGAACTTGTGTGTTTAGTTTTTAAGGGAGATTTCCTCATATTTTGGTTTCTTGTTCATTAGTTATTTGCTTTTCAAGCGTTTCTTAATGTGGAATGTGGTCATTCTTTCATGTACATGTACATACATTAGTTAAAGTAAAAACTAGCCATCGAATGCCACGCCTAAATGGCCTTCAATATACATATATATATACATATATATATATTATGTATATATGCTGAAAACTGTTGCGCCGCTCTATATACTTATCGAGTATGACGAGGCCCTAAAGTTCATACATATATATTTTTATTATTTTCATTCCATTTTAGGTTTTTCCTCTTTTTTTTTACACAAATACACATAAATTTCCCATTTAAATTGTTGTCCCTTTTGCTTGCAGTTCTGGTTGTTCTTGTTCTTGTTGTTGTTGTTGAGTTTTCTTTTGTTTTGCTTAGAAAATTTCTTGGTTTTGTTTACGTTTAATCTTAATTCCTTAAAATATTTTGAAATTCCTTTAGCAATCAATCATCATTTGGATTTGTATTATGCGTATTATGTACTTGCTTTCTCTCTATATTGGAAATACATAACTAGTAGATTCTTCCGTATTATTTATCGGCTTTATCATATCGATTTTAGTTATATTTTAATCGTAACAATTGTAAGTGTAATCAAAATTATAAATTGTATATAAAAATACAAAATACATACATTAATGATTTTCTTTTTTTATATCAAATTCTCGTTCTATTATAGCTTCTTATTGAGTTCAATGCTCGATCTTCTGGGGGGGGTTGGGTTTCTTCGGTTTATGGGGTATTCGGTATCGGTATCATTTCCCCCCAAGAAAAATTTGCCAAATATTTACATACAACTGTCTAAGTATCTTCTGTGCGTACCATAAAAAAAAGGAACAAATTAACCAATCGTATCTCATTTAAACCAAAACACAACATCCTGGCTCTGCACACTCACAATATTATTAAATCTTTTTAGGGATCTGAAGCTAGTCTGATGTGCTGAGATAAAGACCAGGGAAATAAACAAATCGAACTTTGAAAATGTGTGCAACGGAAACGGAAATAACGCCTCATTGAAACCGCAAAAAGTTTGTATGGTTTGAAATTTTCTGCCATAATTAAATCAAAATAAATGGGAGACTTTGTCTGCTAGCTGATGCTGATGCAATTCATTGGACGGAAAACTATATATTCATGTCTGAGTGTGTGTGTGTTTGTGTGTGGTGTGGCTATAATGCAATGGATATCGGATCTACCAAAATGGGTGTGTTGTTGCCAATTAATATTCGCGTCAAGAACCTAGACCCCCGGCACCGTATCCATTTCCGATCGAAACTTTCTGATCTCCGCTACCTTATCATCGCTTTAAAATACACATTGACTTATTGAAGCTTTTTAAAAGCTAATCCATTGTTTTGGTTAATCATATAAAAATGGTTTAATTACTTTATTTTTACTAGATGTGGTTACGTGGATTAAAGCTTTATACAACACACTGTTGAATCGTACTTAAACTAAGATGCGTATGGTTATGGTTTTGGTTTGTTTTGGTTTTTGGTTATGCGCGGTTATAGGATTCTCTGTTCTCCATATGGGTCTTCTGTCTTCTGTTAAAGGAGTCTCTCGTCTCCGATTCTTCTCCCTACTGCACTCGCTTTTGCTCATCTTTGGCCCCGACTAAACTAAACTCCAAATTGGCTGAACGCTGATGCTGCTGCTGCTGATTGTTGAGGGAATCTCGGTTCGAACGAAAATCAAGTGTAATAAATTATGAAAAACACTTTGCTTCATATTTATTTTACATATATGTACGTTTCATATTTTTTTTTTTTTAGCTTTTATATGTTTTTTTTTGTTTTGTTTTCTTTTTTTACTTGCCACATATGCTTTTGTAGAGTAGAATTATTTTTTATTTGGATTTTTACATAAATAATTTGTTGTTTTGTTGATGGGTTTCTTTTCTTTCCTTTCATTCGGTTTTTTTTATTCTCAGTAGATGTGCGTCTCATTTAGTTATTCTTGTATATAATATTAAATTAAACTAAAATTATAAAAACAAAAACAAAACACTGGACGCACTGGACGCAGGCAGGCTCCAAGGATGGGCGTCCAGTGTTGCGTACATATATTATATAGATCTATAAAATAAGCAAAACAACTAACAAAGTTATAAATTTAAAAAATGTACGACAAAAATCAAGGCTACATCTGATAACAATTTGTGTGCTTGTTTCGACTGAAATTTTGATGGCAACAAACAAACAACTTTCCTTCTGATGGCTGTGTTTCTCCTTATCGACCAGATTGATTGGACTTGACCTGATGTCTGAATGAAATATCAATAAGTTGCATGTTCTGTGGTTATTGACATTTTTACAAAAGGACAAATTATAATAATAAAAATTAAAAAACACTTGTTAATTAAATGGCGTTACTTTTACAGTTTTCCCCTGGCTTTATGTTCATTCCGTCTCCTTTCCTTCATGGCATTAATACGAATCGTAATTTACAATGAATTCTCGGGGGGGTACAAATTCGGGAAATAAATGTATTAATTTTAAATTTGCGCTTATGACACGATTTATATGTTATCCGCTTGCATGTGTGTGTGTGTGTGTGTGTTTTTAGTGAAATATATTTCTGTAAACAATAGTTTCAATATGTACGGTTTTTTAGCTTAATCAAAAATACAGCATTTTCTGTGCTTTCTTTCGTTTTGCCTTCTTCTCAGTTATGATTCGCCCAATATGCCTTGAAATCCTAATGAAAAACTTCTAGCATATATATATAATTCTTTGAATATATATATATTCCGGGGGAGTTCTTATTATTCTTTTGTTTCATTATGCAAATTTGTTTTTCTCTCTTTTCTTTCCTTCTTTCTGTAGTTATTTTTTTTAGTAAAATGTAGCTTTATTATGCTTCAGTACGACAAAGTTGTTTCAGTTTGTAGTTCCTTTTCAAGCTTTTGATTAAATTTAAGTTTCTTAATTTTTGTTTCGGATTTTGTTTTGTTTTTTTTTTTTTATTACAAAAGTTTCTATAGTAATCGAATTTGTTTAATTAGTACCGATACAGGGTGACAACAACATACCTTGGCAGCGTACTCTTCCTATCGAAACTCTTGGGGGGGGCAGACTCTCTCGAATTATTTCCTTACTTAACAAGAGTTTTCTCTGCCGAAACAGTGCTAAAATCACAATGCAGTTTGTTCAGTAAAAAAAGCTGTCCGTTGTCAAAGTTTTAGTACAAAAGGTTTTTCATTCTACGATTTTCGATATATGCGTAGTATAAAGCGAGAAACTAACTTGGCTGTGGGGTTACCTGTTGCCACCTTGCATCGGCACTTGTATCAGATTTTCCATTGTTATGTTATTCACTCGTTGAACCTATCTCTTCAAAAATTAAAATCATCATTTCTTTAATTTTTTGTTGACGCTGCTGCTGGTTTACCATCTTTAGTATTTCGTATTCTATTTTTCTTTTTGTTTGTTTTATGCTACAATTTTTATCGGTTCCTGATGCTACACAAACTTAAGAAACTTTCTCGGGATCTATGTAATTAATGCCTAATTTTCGGCCACATTCGCTCGCGCTTCTCCAATTCTTCTCTCTTTTATATTTAGTAAATATGCGAAAAAGGAATTATATGAATGTGTATGTGTGTGTGTGTGTGTGTGTTTGTATAAAAATCACAAAAATAGTTTCTTCGATCCAAAATCCAGTTTAGACCAAATTGTATTCCTTAAGGTTCGATTGCAGAATTGTGTCCTTAACAGCTGCAAACACAAACCTTATGTTTTCCGTATCTGTAAATGGGGAGAGAAGAAGAGTTTTTCGAAATTAGTTCGATTTGTGGATAGTTGAAGGTGATTTATTTTGAACAGAGCTCGCAAGTAACAGTTGAAGTTGATTTGGGTTATCCCAAAATAAAAGTCTTATTTATGAACTCCTTGAGCAAAGTTTCACATTGATCGGTTGAATCTGGAAATCTATATTTTCCTTTTAAAATCGATAAACATCGAAATTTATCCTGTTCTATCCCCTATAAAACTAACAGTTTTTAGAGCCGGGAAATAATCGAGATTTGTAATGTTTTTGTGATTTTATATCGACGATTATATTTGGATGAACTAAGAACCAATCGGTTGAAATCGATGTTTTCCCATCCCTATCGCTTAAGAAATATATGTAGATCTTTTAAAAACTGTTAAAAAAAAATCATCATTTTATATTTTTCATACACAAAAATAGTTTTCAAATCGATGAAGTTAAAGACCAATAATATTATTTAATTTTATAAATTTAGTTGTCTTATGTGCCTAATCTCTTTATATATTATATTTTTATTGAAAAATCGTATGAAATACGTCTAACTGAGAATATTTAACCAAAGAGAAACGCAGTGCTCTGTTGGCTTATGTTCATGTATGGCACTTGAAAGAAGAAAAAAACGCTCAACTGTCATCTACGAGCTCTGTTTAACACGCATTCCATTTCATTTCACTCCATTCCAGTTGATTAAAGGATAATTATGAATTTTTATTGAGGGACTTTTAAAATCATATACAATTATAAATCAATTATTCATTTGCTTTGCAGCATTTATCCCGATATCGTCGCCAGCTTAGCCCAAATTGAATTCCTTAAGTGCATTTTGCATAATTGTATCTTTGACAGCGCAGAACACAAGTTTGATGTTTTCGGTATCTGTTTCCCAATTAGATTATCATTTAATTAGAAATCAATTGCATATATGTATTTCAAGAATTTAACTAGCGATACTATATACCAGCGGACAAAAGCAAATGCAAATGATGTTCAACAACAAAGATTACCTTCAAACCATTTTAATTGGAATTCGAGAACTTTTTTGGGGAGCTGAAAATCAAAATCACACGCACACACACGCCCCCGAAAGGAATGTTAATTACTTACCGGTAGCACAGGTGAAATGAGAATAGATAATCTTTTCAGAATCTGGATTTAAATCTACAAACATTCGCAGTATGAATTCGCGGGCCGCTATTGCATCTCGCTGTGGACCTAAAGAGTATAGAATGTACGATATGTTATATCTAGCGTGTAACTACAGGGGGAACTAGCTTTTAAGATACAAATGATATGCAGTTTGAAGCAAATTTAAAGAGCTATATATATATATATAGAAAGAGGCGAATGGCATCCACCTGTGGCCGTTGTGAAATGCGAATAGCATTGACGTTCGGGATCTGGATTGCAGGCCAAGTACTTTTTCAAAACGAACTGTTTGGCCGCAGCATGATCCTGCTTGGGACCTGGGATTTAACCGCCGCATAAAATCGTACATAATTCTGATTGATAACTATTTGGGAGATTGCAAGGCACTTACCATCGTATTCAGGGAAATAGTCTACCAAATGCGAATACATGATTTTCTCCTCCAACAAGTCCTTCTTGTTCAGGAAAAGAATAACTGACGAGTTCTGGAACCATGGATAGGTAATTATCGTCCTAAATAAAGCTTTAGACTCTTCCATTCGATTCTGCAAGGAGAATGTTACAGTTTTTGAGGGACAAACCATGAAATTAAGTCGAAGTAAAAGCTCACCTCATTATCAGATTCAAACAAGATTTGATCGTATTCCGATAGCGCTACCAAAAATATAATTGATGTCACATTTTCAAAGCAATGAATCCACTTTCTTCTCTCGGATCTCTGGCCACCGACGTCCACCATTCTGTGGGGGTTAGAGATTAATATTTATATTTATTAATTCATTATTCTAACGGAACAAGTTTACACTAATACTTGTATTTATGGCACTAGTCATAAATTAAATAATTTAATTAATAAATTAAAATTGAAATTATTACAAGGACTACATTAAAGCCAAATCATTAGAAAAGCCATAGTTTGTTAGAAGCGCAAGCCACATACAATATTATTTAACCAATAGCTGAAATACTTCTTTCACTAGCTCACAGTTCTAGCCGGAAATCGCTTAATATATTTTATTAGAAAACAATACCTAAACACAATGCCATCCAAATCGAATGGATACTCGAGTATGCCAGTTGTGGGCACACGAGCACGCAGAATATCCTGCTCAGTGGGCAAGTAATCGGCCTGTTCAATGCGAGCCAAGTCGCTCAAGTAGCTAAATTAAAAATTTAAGTACATATATTTAAAATACCGCAAACTAAGCTATAAACCAATCTACAATCTTACAATCCGTCCCAGTCCCTAAGTAAATCCTAACCTAACCAAGTTCCTCAAGGAAATAGTAGACTTGCGCTAGAAGACATTAGTTTGTGACTTTAAATTTAAATCAAATTGTTAAATCAGAAGACATGCAAATAGGTTAATGAGGGAAGAAGAAAAAGCTTATGTACCTAAATCTGATTTCTTCTAAATCAAATGGATACTCAATTATCCCTGTTGTCGGCACACGAACTCTTAAAATGTCTTGCTCAGTGGGTAAATATGCAGGTTGAGCCACACGATCGAGATCCTTCAGATAACTAAGAATAAGATCATTGATTAAGTAAATTGGATTATTTAGAGTCAGTCGTGTCTAAGCAGTTGCTTTGAATTGTAGAATTAATAGATTTAGTCCTGTGGCAACTCACTATTTGGCTGAATCTGTCAATTGATATTCCCTACGACGATCGTAGCACTCCTGGATGCCAGCATCGTCCCACAGCGTTTTGATGGCATTCAAGTATGGATCCTCAAACGTAGTGACTGTTTCGTAGTCGATGCTCATCACCAGATCGGCCAGTTCCTAAGAATTCATTGAGTTCATGAGATTAAGCAGGGATATACTTTAAATTTAAGATATAAACTTACGCTATGCTCGCCCTGGCCATAGGAAATCTTGAGCATGTCCATGGCCTTGATCATTGACTGCATGGCCATGAATATGTTTTGAAAGACCAGCTTGATGTAGCCGCGCTTGTCCTCGTCCGAATAGCCACTGCCGTGGATAATGCGCATCTGTTTGATAAATGTTGACTTGCCGGACTCGCCAGTGCCTAAGGATTAATAAATAAAACAATATATATATGCATATTTACATATTGATTACAAATCAACATGTTCTGTGTGATTAGCGCATTGCATTATAAGTTTAATGCTTGTAACGTCAGGAAGCACTTTTAAATAATTAAATACATAAATAAATAAAATAATATAGAGCTAGCAAAATACCGATTTCGGCACTATCAATGGTTTGGCACTATCGATGATGCACCGATACTATCAAATATGAATGCTTCCATCACTGATTTATAATCCTGCTTAAATTGGTTATGTAAATCCGTAATTGTTTTTGTTTTTATAATTAAAAATGAAGAAAGGACATCAAAAGTTACAGAGGAATATTTCTTTAGGAATACCCTTTATTTTATGGATTGATGATTTTATGGACTGATAGTATCGACGATAGTATCGATGGTCCACTGTCTCTATTTTATCAGCTCTATATGCAGTCGCTTTCAATTACATTAAGCCACGCTAAGTGGCACACACACTTACCCAGCAGCAACAGTTTAAGCTCGCGACGCGCATCTCTCTTGTCCCGGCGCAACTGCTTCTCGATTTCCGTATTGATGCGCTTTTGTTCCTTGGCCTCCTCCGATAAACAGCACTCCATGCTAACTAGATTTGTGGACGCTTTCGCGTGCTGCAGCCACTACGCTCGACCCGCCGCCGTTCCGTGTAGAAGATGTTAAGATGGTGGTGGGTGGGATGGTGTCTCCTCCTAATCTAATTGCTTGGTTGCTTGGTACCCGTTTCTCAGTTACAGACTCAGTTTCAGTTTCAGTTTCGTTTGAAGCATTTGTACTTCGGCGCAGATCTCCTCCGGCTCAGCTCTCTCTTTGGCTATTGCTATTGCTGCTAGTTGCTGTCCAGGCTTAGGCTAGGTCCTCGTGAGAGTGATGGATGCGAGTGAACCAAGACCACATCGAACACGATCCAAGGGCATCTGTAAATAGGCAAAGCTTTGATTTAGTACTGACTGGACGTTGCATAACCCAGAAGAGTAGAAACTGGGAAGCTACGGACCAGACCACCAGACTTGTTAGCTCAACGAGAGTTCGCCACGTTGTGTCCGGGGCTGGCAATTAACATTTCATATTTGCCCGAGCTGGCGACGTCGATGACGACGTCGGATATAGATTCCCCATGGCCCATGGCCCTATGGCTACCCGTGGCTTTTCCCTGGCCCTGGCATTGGCTTTGGCTCTGGTCTAGTCTGGTTCTTTTAGCTCTTCCGTTCTGGCTTGCTCTCTCTCTCTGCGCAGACACACCTGCCCCGTCGCCGCCGATCGGCCTCCAGCCAGGTGGCAACAGATTGAGGAAGCGTTCCCCCCCGGCCAAGTTCATTGCAAGAAAGCTGATTTTGGTCAATTATATGGCTTCGCACTGGGTTTGCGAGGGTGTACCCAGTTAGATTCTAAAAATCGAATCTGGGTGGCACTCAAAGGGGAAGAATATCGGAGTTCTTAAGGTGATCTTAAAGAAACTCTATAAGCAGCAGTAGTATCAGCAAGGAAATACATCAAAAATAGATCAACAAATTTTGCCAAATCGCTGCTAATTTATTGACGAAAAAATATCTCTTTAAGCTTCAGGTCTTGGCAAAAAAGATTATACTTATTAATGGATAATAGGAATACCCTGTTCCTTTGGTCCACTCACAGACGTCATCCATTCACGAGTTCAGCGTAGGGCAATCCTATGGCATATAGGCATACAGCCTATAGCCCACTATAGCTATTTCCTCTCTTTCTCTTGCTGCACTCTGTTCCCATATCGAGTGTTTGCTAATCCAATTTTGTTGGCTGAATACTGTGACATGGACATGGAGGCAAGGTCTCGCCGACCGGAGGAGCCTACAAAATATCGATGGAAAACCCACCAAAAATATTTGACAAAGAGCGGAAGAACAGGACATGTCCCTAGAGATCTGGACAAAGTCATGGGTGCTGGCCGCCGGGGATTAGTGGCTGGCGCTGGAGAATTGGGGAAAACGCTCTCGCCTCTCGCTGAGCAAAGCCACAAAATCTAATTAGCAATAGCCGGAACAAATTCAGGGGCATGGGCATGGAGAATTGGCGCAGTGAAGCGGTTTTTAACAATAGTTTGCCAGATATATCATGCCACCGAATCGCCGCTGTTACGGAGAGTGGGGAGGGGCAGGGAGCTCCTATGAATCCGCAACAGTCGTCTTATCTGTGCATATGTGCTTATGATAAAACCATTCAGAGATAACATTTGATTTGTCTTCTTAATCTGGAGACGGCTACTGTTCCTCCAAGCTGTTCCCTTATTCGGTTCATAGTCCCGACGATTTTCTAAATATATGTTCCGATCTTGAATCGGAAATTCCAATTGCTTATTACTCACTCATGTTCACTTATGTTCGCCGAACATTGGCTTTGAACGGAGCTCTTATCAAACTTTGTTATTTACAGTGGCGGCGAAAAACTGGGGTTCTAAGCCTTGAAAAGACTTTGGTTCTACCTCAAAAGTCTGGATTATCTGTGCCTCAGAAAGACTTGTGATTTTAAATTAATTTAAAGAATAAAGAAAGAATACACATTATAAAATCCCAAACAAACGGGGTATACTCAAGAAATTTAATTTTATTTAGCAAGAAGCTGAATATATTTGTTCCTTAATAAAATAGGCATTTATTTCAATAAATTTCAAATCTATAGATAATTCTGTAAATTTTTATAATGACTTTCTTAAAGCAATTGAAGTTCTATAACTGTCACTGTTTATGGTATATTTCTTTTAAGGCAGCCAACAAGTGGTTGTGGTTTTGATTTTTTGAATTAAATAATTAGCTTCTTGCTCGAGTTTTAAGCCAAGGTTAAAGGTATAGGCAATGCAAACACAAAGGCTTACAAAAACAAAATATACACATGCCGCCCAGCTTGGAATTTAATATGCTAACTTTGTATAAAATCTTAAAAAATCAAAAATAAACCAAATAATTCTATAAAAATAATGAAGAAGCTTCATTTTCCACTTCTGATCATGTTAATCGTATAAAAAATGACTTTAAAATTCCGGGAGCTTAGTTTTTAGTTTGATTTTGAAAGCATTTATTTCAAACCGACCCGGTTTTTCGACTGTTAACAATTGACGGGCAGATAAAGCCTCTGCTTAGAAAATGTGAATAATCATAAGTAATTAATGTTATCGTAGCTCAATTCCATAGTTTTTTCTGTCTGTTTTCAACATTTTTTTTCCTTTCTTGATCAGACAAATTTATCGTCAATTTATCGACAAGTTTATCGTATCTTGATCCTTTTCAGACAGTTAGCTGCCATGGGGGGCTTAACAGTGAGACCGTTCGTCTTGTACTTACGCATTAGTTTATCGGTAACCGGTCGATTCTGACGAGATTCTCCAGAGGTTCCCGTTATCCACTCGTTAGGTTTGCTAGCACTATAACCGAGTTAATCCGTGTGTGTGTTGGTTGATGTTGGGGTTCCCTGCCGACTTGCTGTTTCTTGTTTTTTTTTTATTCGTTATGTTGAGATAACTTTTCGCGGTTTTTTGCGGTTTGTTGGTTTAGTTTGGCTTAAACTAATTTCAAAAGCATTTCGTTTAGTTGGTTTGCGGTTTGGAAAACATTTGTTTTAAGGAACGTGTATAGTTGGTTATTTTTATTTTATTTGATTCTTTTACTGGTGCGTTTGTAATATATAAAACTTTCCGTTCGACTTTGCTGCGGCCTAACGTAGGTATGATACTATTTTTATATGTGGATATTTTTTGCTTTGTGTGAGGGCTGTTTGTTGTTGTGGTTGCTGTTGTTGTTTGTTTTATAGTTGTCAATTTGTTGTTGTTGTTGTTTTTAAACACCAGTCTGTAAATGCAACGCCAGTTTCAACAAATATTCATTGTAGTGTAATTGAAACAGTAACAGAAGAGTATGTACGACGAGACGACGACGACGAGCAAGCACGGAGAACGACGCTAAATTGATTTCACACGAAACACTTAGTGACTCCTTTTGAATTTAATTTTCTGCATACTTTATGCTTCTTGTATTTGTTTATTTTTCTGTATGCAGTGGAACTGCAAGTAAAGAGAGAGAGAAAGAAACAGAGACGGGGTGATGATAAGCTGGCGGGGTTGTTGCAGGCGCAGAGAACAAGTGTAAGATCTAAAGGGAAAAACAACGGTGCATGCAGTCCGCAAAATCATAATCTAATTCGAATCTCGAATCAACGGTATCTCGGCTAAGGTAAACACACAGCGTCATTGGGCAACCGACCAACCGCCCTCCCCCTTTCAATTCGCCTAACCCCCCTCCCACAACCAGAACGAACAACCGCCTCGCCTTTGCAAATACAAAAAAAAAACTCGGACTTCTCTCACTATATCCCATTTAGCGCCCAAGGGTTATTCCATTGCCCGAACGCGAATGGAATCGAAAAACTATAACCCCAAACGGAACGCACTAGCTCTTTTCGCGATTCGCAGCGATTATTAAACTTTTTTCAATCGGCCGTATCTGGTGTTTTCCTCCGGCAAGCAGTGCGCACTGCAGTGTTGTCACCCGCTATTGGCTGTTTCGCTCGCACTCCCTGGAGCGGCGCACTGCTTTACGAATACACACAGAGCGACGACGACGGGCGAGGCCAAAAACGAAAAAATTGTGGCAGAAAAGCAATTGGCCAGGATATTGCTGCGCCGAGCAATTGTTTAGCCACCACGTCGTCGCCTGGCTAGTCCGCACTAGATCCTTTAGAGGATTTCAGCAAAATATCGCACTTAACACGGCTTTTTTCAGCGGATTTCGACTGCGAGCAAAATTTTTGGGGGGCTTGCCAACGGGTCTGGGACGGTGCCCGGTGCCCGTTCAGATCGCGGGGAGACGGGGAACTCGATCGTAACTCACAACATAGTCGATTTGGCTTTCTTCGTTACTCACAACATATTTAATTTTGCATTTTTCTAACGTTGACGCACGAGCGGGGTGTTTTTTTTTGGCTGTAACTCGCTAGCGATGGACTTTCGCTTTGATAACCGTGACTTCTTCGCCAGCAGGCAGCAGCAGCCATAACTTCTCTTTTAGTATGTTTTAGTATATTTGCAGTATGTTTTATAATATTGGGGTAGATTTTTCAACAAAATTAGTAATTTAACGAAGAAATTAAAATGTTTAAGGGGGAACCGAAACAAGTTCCATTGTCTACATCAAAGTTATAGACGCCAGACTCTTACATATCGCGTTATTAATGCTCCAATTGGAATTTAAACAAAAAATCCTTTCTGTTGGTTTGCCGATTTTGATAACAAGTACAAAACAATGCTGACAGTCATATATCAAATAATTTGGAAGCACTTTTTCAGCTGCAAAACAATGTCCGTGAAATTAGCGTCGGTCTAATGTTGCTTACATTAAAAAGTTTATTTAAAAAAGAGCCTCATATTTCGCTTAATAGCCAAGTTTATTTTATTCCCAACTAAAATCTTAACAAGTAAAAGCGCAACACCATCATATTCTTAACCCATATTTCATATTTACTTAACCCATATAGACAAGTGGAGCTGTTTACCTGTATCTGATTGCTGCTGCTGTTATATTTCCAGGAAAGAGTTACAGCTTGGTGATGCAGAATAGAAGTACCATAAGGTGTTTAATTTAACTTCGTATGATATGACTTTCTAAAACTCTGTCAATTACATTGGTCTGGCAACGCCAAAAGAGACTTCAAGAGTTTTTCTTCATGGTTATACCAGGCTTTTGGCGGCAAACCTGGTTGTCCCACATGAGGCTTGTGCACCTCAATTTAAAATATCTATTGGTAATATGCCATACACCTAAAATGCAGACCTAGTAGTAACGAAGCACGAACTAAAAACATCGATGTTTGCAAATTAAAAACCTATATATCGCTTACCTTCAAAACGTCGATAGTACCGATAGGAACATCGTCAACTAAACAGGTGTGGCAACGCTCTTGGCAATAGGGCAGCCATTTTTTTCACGCTTTGTAAAAAATCTTTTTAAAAGTCGTGGAAAACGCTGAAAAGTTTACAAAATAGCATTCGGCGAGTTGTAAAAGTTTGTGGAGACCAACCAAAGCATGCAAATCTGAAGTTCGTGAGTGTCCGCCGTGAGTGAAACGAACAAGTGAACATGGAAACTGTCGTGGCTTTCAACAATGAGGTAAGCTGGATGGATGCTGGCGAATAGCGCCGGATGGGATTGTCGGATTTGGTGCGAATGGGCTCCAAAATGTGTGCCCAGTACTTGGTGGCGGTTACACAATATCCGGTCAGCACTAGGCTGGGTGGTGGCCATCGCGGAAAGAGATCTGTCGAGGCAGGGCCCAGAATTTTTCCGAGAAGCGCCGCCCAGGGTTGCTTTGCGCGGTGGCGCAGCACAGCACCCGATAACGATAATCGCCAGTCCCGGATCCCCTTACACCCGTGCCCCATGCTCATGCCAATGCCATTCGCTTTTTGTTGCAGCTCTCCGGACTCTATGATAGCCGGCCGCCAATATCCAAGGCTAAGATGGCCGCAATCACCAAGTCGGCGATGCGCGCCATCAAGTTCTACAAGCACGTCGTGCAGAGCGTGGAAAAGTTCATCCTCAAGTGCAAGCCGGAGTACAAGGTGCCAGGCCTCTATGTGATCGACTCAATAGTGCGCCAGTCGCGGCATCAGTACGGTACCGATAAGGACGTGTTTGCGCCCCGCTTCCAACGCAACCTGACGGAGACGTTTGCCAATCTCTTCCGGTGCGCCCCTGAGGACAAGAGCCGAATTATCCGCGTGCTGAACCTGTGGCAGAAGAACAATGTCTTCAAATCGGAGGTCATCCAGCCGATCTTCGATTTGGCCGACCCCAATCATCCCATCTACCATCAGATGCCGCCGATGGGCGCGAGCGGTGGCTCCGGCGGTGGCGTGGGTCCCGGTCCCAGTAGCAGCAGTGGCGCCCTCAGTCTGGCGGACATCTCAAGCGGTCCCAACGGGCTGCTTAACTCGTCGGGGATGAGTGGCATGGAGATGAGCATAGGCAGCGCCATCGGGGATGACAAGATGGGCGGAGCCATGCCGGACTTGTCGGTGAGTGAATTATTCCTTTTGCTGGTATTGGTCTCTGCATACTAACACACGCACAACATCTACACCATCTGCTACTTGTATATTTTCGTCTCTCATGTCTTGCTAACTCTAACCACGCCTTTCGTCCTCGCTCCAAAACTCGTTAGCTGGGTCATGAGAAGTTTGGCGGTGGCGGTGGCAGCAGCAGCTCCAAGCGCCACTACTCGGAGCAGCATTACTCCAAGCGCCAATCCGGGGCATCTAGCTCATCTAAGTCTAGCAAGTCCCATCACCACAAGCGGGAGTACAGCAAGAGTACGCACGACCTTGACTACCGAGTGCGGGAGATAATCGAGGAGGAGGACGACGGAATGCAGGTGCTGATGGCCGATGATCACCACTGCATGGGCGACGACTCGCCGCCCACTTCCTCCAAGCTATTAGACGTATGCCGAGCCATTAATTATTGCACTTAGAAATTTTCATTTAACATTATTCGTTTCCTCTTTGTTTTTGGATAGTTTTATTGTTTGTTATTTAACCCTTTTTTAACTTGTTTTATTTGTTCGATGTTGCAGAACAACAATCTCAAGCAGCTGCTCAACGATCCAAACGTCCTGCGGCAGCTGCAGACGCTGCAGAACTTCCAAAAGTTCAAGCAGCAGGAGGAGAATCAAAAGCATCGCTATCCGGACGATGCTCTCCAGCAGCATTTCCAAAATGTTATGAAGGCATGTACCCAGCGTCAGTGTTCCCTCTCATCCCCTCTTTCACATGGCCATCTTTTGTTATTTCAGGGCACTGCTGGCATGCCCCCCGGCATGGGTATGGGCATGGGTATGAATATGGGTATGAACCTCAACGATAGCATGGACCTCAACAAGGATGTGGAGTTCATATCGGAGCAACAAACCATTGAGGTATACCTTTTCAAGCTTTTCTCCTATATCTATCTTAGAGCCTAGGGGCTGCTGTGTATGTTCTTGGCTCAAATTATTATGGCCACAAGCATAGACATCGCCCAGTAGTTTGTTATTAGATTATAATCGAAAGAATGCCACTTGTTGTGCCTTGTGCTGACGTGCAGTTGAGCCGTGGAATATGCCCAAAATGTTGTTATAACCGATGGAAGTTCGGCGTGTTCAAAAAATACCAATTCAATTCAGTTAACTTGCCATTTAATATAATATTTGTTTTGTAACAATTTCAATTTGAATATCTGATGCCTCAAACTTAATCCTTAAACCCTTGTGGAAGCCACCAATAGAACAAACCTCCTTTACACATTATCCGAGTCTGAAAATTAACTAAATGCCGCCCCCAAAGTATATTTGAATATTTGAATCTTAAGTCAATGCAAAAGTATATTTAAAAAAAAAAATAAAAAATAAAAAAAGAGAAGCCAAAGGTAAGGTTTTTAAAGACCAGTAATGTCCAGCGGAACAACCCGTGTTGCCTGATGCTATAACAACGTTTGGTAAGTTCCCTAATATGTAAATTCAAGAACTCAAATCTTGCTCGAAAACGATAACGAAAAATTGCCTGAAAAAAAACCAACAATTAAAGAAATACTCCAAAGAATAGAAATCGTCGAGAAAAAACAGAACCACACGTCAACACACGCCAAAGAAAGCTGTTTCTTTATTCAGTCTATGATCCCAATCCTAACCCTGTCCCAACTCCTATCCTCATCCCATTTCCGCTCAACTGTTTAAGCTTACCGAAATGTTAACGTTTTTATCACGTATCCACTTCTCTCAAATTTTCTTGCAAACACTACCATCGACTCCAATTAGGTGATCAACCTGGATGGCGCCGATTCACGTAGTCCTACCCCGGACCGCGATCGTTACAAGCGAAGCCGCCGCAGCAGTCGCAGCCGAACTAGATCGCCACGCGGACGAGGCACCGGTGGAGGTGGCGGTGGAGGCGGAGGTGGCGGAGGTCCTGGAAACGATCGACGGCGACGCAGCTCCCGTTCAAGGTCCCGTAGTCGATCGCCACGCTCCAGCCGGCGCCGTGGATCGCGGGACAGGGATCGCATGGAGCGCAGCAACCGCGACAAGGAACGGGACCGAGAGCACGAGCGTGAGCGGCGCAAAAAAGGACTGCCGGATATTAAAAAGGAACACCTCAGTGGTAACTATGATTCGCGATCGGAAAATGGATCTCAGAGAGAAGCAGCCTGGCCTCATTGAGATCCATCGTTTCCATCGAACTTTTCTTCTGCTAATCCGCAAGAAATACTTATCTTTCTCTAAAGGCAGCTCTCCTTGGCTCGGTTGACGTGTGTGTGTGTTTTTTTTGTTTAGCTTTAGTGGTTCTTGTGCATATATAATCTGGCAAATTAGTAACCTATGCAACCAACTCCCCATATTTATGCGTTTTCGAGCAATGTTTTTGAATGTACATATACATAGGGTACGATTTTTTTGAGCAAAAGATTATAACCCAAAGGGATTAAAGTGAGATTTTGTTTTGGCGACCTCTTGTATATCAATTTTTGTAAAGAGAAAGTGAAACTCATAGTGTGAAACGAATACTTTCTTTTACTCGTTTTGTTTAATGGTTGAATGCCGTCAGTTGAACTTTTATTCTTACCCTCTTTCAATTAATAGCCAATGCTCTTATTCATTAAGTTAGCTTTCAGTTTTTACCCAATTATTAACTTTATATAAATAAATAACTAATGCAGACAGATTCGGCTAAGCGCTTGAACATTTGGAATCCGTTTCAGAAATGGAAAAACCGAAAACGGCAACTGTATTGATAATTTTTAGTGCCATTTATAGGAGCAATAGAACATTTTGTAGATACAATTATTGATTATTTTTCGTTAAAATCCAGATTAGTTCTTCATCATGCATTGAAACAAAAATCGCATTAAGACGAAGACTTTTTAATATAATAAATCAAAGAAACTTAGGACTCAAGAAACAAGCAAGTGCGTATGTGAGCGTACAAATCTAGAATGTTATAGAATACGTATACTTGTGCACACCTGCAGTCGACGGCTGTGCACACAGGTCAACGGGTCAAGTAGAAGATACAATCCATTACATTTACTATAAATGCCTTGAAACCCCTTTTAAACCTTGCCTTCTTTAGTTTGCAGCACTACGCTGTGGGTAGGACACCTGTCGAAGCTGGTTTACCAGGAGGAACTGTCCGACACCTTCGGCGAATATGGCGACATCGTTAGCATCGATCAGATTGTGCCGCGCGGTTGCGCCTTCATTGTAATGAATCGTCGCCAGGACGCTCACAAGGCAATGCAGGCGCTGAAGAACCACAAGCTGCAGGGGCGCGCCATTACCATCTCATGGGCCGCCGGCAAGGGTGTAAAGAGCAAGGAGTGGAAGGACTTCTGGGACCTGGACCTCGGTGTCACCTACATTCCCTGGTCCAAACTGAGCACTGAGACGGACTTTGACAGCCTGGAGGAGGGCGGCATGTTCGACGAGGACAGCATGCCCGCCTGGATGAAGCAGAAAATCAACCAAGTGAAAAATGTCAGCAAGGACAACAAGGGAGCGGCCGTCACAGAGTCGGTAGCCGTTGGTGTTGCGCCGCCAGGCTTGATCTTTGGCATTGATACGACTCAACCGCCACCGGTGGGCCCAGTAGTGGGTGGTCCTGTCGGCCCGCCCCCAGGACAGGGAGCGCCACCACCGCCAGCGCTTATGGGCATGGTTGGCAGAAGTCAATTCCCGATGGGCCCGCCAATGGGCATTAGTATGCCGCCGCCAATGATGATGCCGCCAACAAATATGCCACCTCCGATGATGATGCCAACAACCAATATGCCACCGCCGATGATGATGCCACCGGCGATGATGCCTCCCGGATTTCCAGGTATTCCAGGTGGACCTCCGCATCCCATGGCCTTGCCCCCTGGCAATCC
This sequence comes from Drosophila parvula, assembly GCA_018904695.1. NCBI lineage: Eukaryota > Metazoa > Arthropoda > Insecta > Diptera > Drosophilidae > Drosophila > Drosophila parvula. The sequence continues at coordinate 113,081 of JAEIIG010038452.1, read as the reverse complement.
GTTCCCACCGCCAGGTGCCGCCTTGCCACTGCCCATAGCCGGCGTCGTCGGCCAGCCACCGGCTGCAATTAGTGGCAACGTGAGCGACGATCAAATGGACATAGAAATGGACCTAGAGGACGCTCCGCCGCCGCCAACGTCACAGCAGGCAGCCGCTTTCAATCCATCGCCCAACAACAGTGTGGATGTGGCAGTCGCCGCTGTGGCGAACGAGATATTCCAGCAGCGGGAGAGAGAGCGGGAGCGCGATAGGGATCGCTCGCGGGGCCCAGCCAACTCGCGCTGGGGCGGACGGGATGATGTTGGTGAGCAGCAGGCGGATCGTTGGCGTCCCGAGAATGGCGGCGGCGGACCGGGAGGACCTGGTCCAGGCCCAGGACCGAGCGCGGCATTTAACGAGGCACGAGCGCGTCTCAATCTAAATCCCATTGACCACGGAATGCCAAGGCCCGACTTCATGGGTGAGTTCAGATCAAAGAGGTTTATATCCTGGGCAAAATTATAAAATCCACATTCTACCACTTGCAGACTTTGAGAATCGCGGCGGACCAGGCGGACCTCGAGGAATGGTAGGACCGCGAGGGAGCCACAATGGCGGACCAGGCGGCGATTTCTTCCCGCCCAACATGAATCACAATCGATTCAACCAGCCCACCAGCCTCATGCAGATGCGTATTCCGCCACCGGCCGCCTTCAACCAGCGGATGGGTGGTCCATCTGGGAATGGCGGTGGTGGTGGTGGCGGCAACGGTGTCGGGCCCATGTTCATGCGGAACCAAGGTGGTGGCGGTGGCCCAGGCGGTGGTCCAGGAGGTGGACGACAGCAGGGACCAGGTGAGAAATGCGACATGAAGTGGAACATTGACAATTCAAGATACTACGAAGATCCTTCTTTTTTTTTTCTTCAATCCTAAAAAATCATAAAAAAAAGAGTTAGTTATTTTTCTTTTGAAGAAAAAAAGATTATAAATCTTCGCGAAAAATCAAATAAAGGCATTCAAGAAAAATTTAATTAAAAAAATGGATAAATAATTGAAATTCTAACCTTTTTCGAATATTACAAAAATATATCGATATTTTAACGATAAATGTTAAATTTTGCTAGATCATAATGTGTGCGGTATTTATCGTTACGAACTTTTCATCTCGATAAATTAATTTCTCAATAAGAACTTAGAAACAAAAGAAGAATTCTTCCAAGGCAATTATACTAAAAATTATAATATTCCTTGTCTCTTTGTTAACTGCAGGTTTCTTTAATCCTCGAAATCCCTTTAATGACAACCAACAACGTGGACGAGGAGGCCCAGGAGGAGGTGGAGGCCCAGGAGGTGGAGGCGGAGGACGAGGCATGGGCGGTGGCGATAGGGGCGGAGGAGGAGCTGGCCCTCCTGGCGGGGGTCGAGGTCGTTGGAGCGACGATGAAGACGAGGGCGGCAATAACTTCAAGCGCCGTGGCGGACCAGGAGGTGGGCCCCCTGGAGGAAATAGATTCCGTGGCGATCGCGGAGGGGACATTTCTGATGATCGTCGTCCGACCAACGCACGAGGTGGCGGTCGCGGTGGACCACGTGAGGATCGGGAGCGTCCAGGCTTTGGCAACAGACGAGGCTCCCGGGACGATAGCAGCCGCCATTCAATAGGCTCCATGGAAGATGGTAGTAGTAGTAAAACGGCTCCGGAGCCGGAGACCAAGCCCAAGAATGCAGAGAACGTCGATTTAGCGAACGTTAATAAGAGCACACCACTTGCACCCACGGGGGCGGCGGCAGTGGACACAGAGGAGGATTGGGATCAAGAACTTCAGGAGTACGAGGCGAGAATGGAGGCACAAAAGCCAACGGAAGAAGATACTGCTCTTCCTCAGTCCTCGACCGACGAGCCACTGCAGGAGTCGCAGTCAGCGACGGAACAAGATTTTGCCAAGCCAGCCGATGTGGCGAGCGATTCATCAGCCCCGAAACCACAAACAGATGCATCTCCCGCCTGTACGCCCCTCTACGATGAGTTGCCACCTCCCACGGTCCCCGAGCCCACGGTCCAAGCTCAGTCTTCGCGGGTAGATGAGGAAGTATCAGCTGCTGCTTCTCCTGCTCCTTCTAATTCTCCTCCGCCGTCGTTTCCAGAGCCGGAGGCTATTCACATAGAGGCTGCGCCCAAAGAGGAATCGACTCCAGCACCTTCGGTTGTTGAGGCCCAAGCGGGGGAGGAGCCGTCAGCGGAGGAGGCAAATGCATCGGAAGCCACTGATGCCGACGCATAGGCGACAGACAGATCAACTAAAGAACAAACGCATATTTGAGTAAAATTCAAAAGAAAGTGTAATTTATGATTTTCCTTACCGAGTAACTTAAATGTAATACATGCGAACGAACTTTTACCATTTTTATCCTGAGATTACGCAGCATTTGTTGACGAGGGCGGGTCGGTCGCTTTTAAATTCAGAGTTCAGTTCATTTCGCGTAACACAACTATAACTAATCGTACGTACAACCACATAGAACTAGTTATGTGGGGCAACAGATAAACAGACAGATATAGCAAATAATTAGCAAAGGAAACGGATTGTGTGGACAGGATATTGACAGGGGAGCCTATCGTGAGTAGGAGTAGCAGATGCAGTAGCATAAGCATAAGCCCAAGAAGAAACAAATCAGCAATCGCAAGCAACACTTGAAATGTTTATTATTTTGTTATGTATTTAGTTTTAAGAGTCTATTTAACACTCAGATTGTTTATATTGCGCAGATTTTAGGTACACGCATAATAATGTACAATTCAAATATACCTATACTATATCGGATACTATAAAAATAAAAAATAAAAACATCAGTCACGAGTTTCACTACTAAACTTAACTATTTCAAATGTCTCTTTCGGTTTTCATGTATTTTGTTATTTCCGCGGGTTAAAGTTCACTCGACGAATCGATTTATCCCTGTCAGTCCTTCACTAAACTAGTTCCTCATTGTTTAAACCCTAGATGGGCACATAGTGGCTCTTTCTGCTCCCGCGCCAGCCTCTCCAGTGGCAGAGGGATTTCGCTAATACGGTAGCGTTCAAATAAAAACATGCAAATATCATAAAACCTTATATATGAGGTGCAATAAAAATAAACAAACGTATTTATTTCTTTGTTGTTATGCCTGCAATATGAACGGTCATAGCTCAGATAAGGTATGTAAGGTAATTTATCTCAGGTAAGAGATAATATTTAACTGGAAGACGCCAGATACTTTCAAATTTGTTGGCTCGATAAATTGCTGATGAAAGTGGACTTTACACGTTATGAAAGCAACTTTAATTAATAACCTGTGGTTAATATTTAAGCTACATTCATCTGGAACCCTTTTATTCCCGTTGGCGAATAAGAATACTTCGTAATGCAGAAATAACTTCAAAAAATATATATTTTTATAATAATTTTATAATAATTTTATTTTGAGAAAAAACTTATGAATACGATCATTTTTTTTAAAATTCAGGAAATCAGCGGCAACAGCTGGGCAACGTTCGTTAGATTCAAAAATTCAGCTGGATAATGAATACCCCGAACAAATGACGATTCTTTCTAAAGTTATCGACTACATTGACAATCGATATCTATCGCGAGTGACCCAGCTCTAGCAAGTATGAAAATACCAAAATAAGTAACGGGCCACACTGGTCGCGTCATTTCGAGTTACGATTTCGGTGAAATACGAGCTTAAGTAAATCAATACAGATCCCCGGAATAAATGCACAACGGTCACGGTTACGCCGAGAGAAAATGCAGTGCTAATTTAGCGTAGGCATCGGAGCAACGCAGTTAATAAAAGTGCAAAGAAAAATTTTCGGGTGCCAAAGAATCTACACACACCAGCGCACACACACGTAAGCAGAGCACATATACATACATGCACACAGACAGCAGCGCAGTTGTGGGAAATGTGCAAATTGTATTAAAAATCCGCTTGAAAATAAATAAATTGGGCACTGAAACGTGTGAAGAGTAAAGTGAAATAATCAGACGCGAGTCGTGTGCGGCTGAAAACGTCAAAAGCGAGCGCTAAATACTGAAAAACGTGTGCAATTTTGCAATGCTTCGATAGTATTGTTGTGTTTGTGTAGGTGAGGAGTGTGAAAAATACACATAGGTGTCCCTGTCCGTGTGCCAGCCGCCAACAGCCAACGGCAGCGTTCTGCACACACACACACGCGCAGAGGGGCAAACGTAACCGCAGTCGGCGCTGGCAGCGAAGAGGAAAGGATGCTTTCCTTCCTGGCAGATGTGGATGCTGTTCGAAAGCTCACCTCTCACCCCACCCGACCCTCACCAATGGCACTCGAGGCATCGAACAACTTTTCACTTTTCGCCCGCTTCGGATGTTGTTATTGCTGCTCTCTGCTCCACGAATACCCATGCACAGGCACACTGATGTTTTGTTTTATTCTAGCTATTTTCGGAAATCGAAGGTGATCGAGACCGGCATCAATGAGTTGTTTCTCAACTTTTTGTTGTTCGCTTTATTTACATTGCCAGATTCCCGTATTAAGTCATTATTTTCATCAGATAACGTAATGTGTGTGTCTGCGCTCCGGCCGATAAACCAGAGCCCGAATGTGGAGCGCTGGTGGTTATCGCCAGATCCGTACGTTATGCAAAAAAGGCAGAAAGCGGCCACCGAATTTATATGTACAGCGAGAACGGCATTTTATCAAAGTTCTTTAGCCTTTCGTTGCGAGTCGAATCTTGTCGCTCTGCTGCGCTGTTGTTGTTTCTAAATGCGAGGCGCGCGACCGAACAGCTGTACGTGTGTATGTGTGAGCACAGCAACAACGGCGCGTGAGTGGGAGTGTGTCAGTGCGATCTCGTTTTGGCCACTAAAGTGCAATTGGGAAAGTGTGAAAGAAACGAACAGAGTGGAAAGAGAGGGAGAAAGCGAAGGGGAAATATCCAGCGACTAATTCAACACGTAGTTAAATAACGCTTTATTCCTTAAATTAATTCACTCCTTAAATTAGTGGTGGCTAAGACTAAAGAAAACTTAACAAACCAATTGTAAAATATTCTTATTTCTCGCTGAGTCGTTCTATTGTGGTGTGCCTGTCCTGCTCTAGCATTAGCAGTTACTGGTCTGGCTGTTACCAAGTTTATGAATATGAATTTTCTCGAAATTAATGAAAACATGGAATCAGCTTTAAGATACAAACAAAAAAAGCAGTGCAATTAGTCAGTTTTAAAGGCTGGCAGTCGCTATATACATAATTCCATAGAGAACTTCCGAAGCTTTAAAAAAAAAGTTTTTATTATAAATTGTGCATCTTGTATCCAGCAAGTCGATAGATAAAAACACATGCAGTTGTTTGAATAACTCAAGAATTTAGCCAAATCATCTTTTTTATTCAGTCAAACCTGAAATATTAAGTTTATTATTATTATAAATGAACCCATTTGCAGAAGAGGGATATTTTTTCTCATCTTATTGATAGGCAATTATAAATTCCATTTCCCAATTCCTCTTTTTGATGATAGCAGCAGACAGGGACCATAAAATGGCGGATGCAAAAATTGCATACATGATGTACATATGTATGTATGTATGTACACATGTATCTATGTTTATTATATGTATTGTCCATTTGTGGTCCATCAGGGGAAAGGGGAATTTTGACCAGGAACAGGACTAGGATAATCGGAGCAACAGCGCCAGACGCGTCATTGGGCAAAGCGAAGCTTCCTCGTGTGATGGATGCGCTCCACTTTTGGATGCTATTTATAAACCGTTTTCGCCCGTATACATACACACAATCGTTGGTCGAGGACGATGATGATGATGATGATGGTGCCCAGGCCAATGATTCTGCTCTGCTTCCTTGAAATCTGCATAGTTCCGCTTCCGATTGAGTTGGCGCAGTCGCAATGGATGTTGTTTCCATACATTTCCCTGGCGCAACAGAGCGTGTGCGTGTGTGAGTGTGTCTACTTCAGGTTCCACGGTCCACATTCCACCGAATTTACCGGGCAGCATCCACATCCACATGTTGAGAAGAGCACCCAACAGCACATATCCTTTTCCTACTCCTCTTTACCACTTCCCGGATTCACCGTTATGCTCTCAGCTCCCGCTCCCTCACTTTCCCACTTGTCGTCGTCGTTGCATTGATTTGTTTGTGTACGTGGGGGCAAGTGTGTGTGTTTCCCGTCTGCACTTGTGATTTTCAAGCCCTTTTCTCGGATTTATCGCCATCGATTACTGGGGATTTGAAAGCAGAGCTCCTCTTCGTCTTTTAGGCAATTTCTTTAGTGTCAAGTTTTTTGGGGTTTATTTGAGATTAATTGCAAGTTATTTCATTCAAATATAATTTATAATTGTATGTGTGAATGTGTATTCTAATAGATTGTGGAAGGTACATACATACAAATATATTTGTGAATGCGATTGCACACTTTAGTGTTATCCGAGTTAAGTTTTCTTTGGCCCACAGGTGCTTTCCTGGGATTTGGCATTTCTGCATGAATAGTCAAGACTCACCGTCGAACTTGCATTTCCACAATGGAATGGAGTCCCTAATAAGCTTTTGACTTTGCATTTTGAATTTCTTTTGAATACTTGCCACGATAGGCGGCCAACAAGGCGAAAGTGCAAACCACAGAAGAGCAAGCCTAAAAATACCCCTCTTTTTTTTTTTTGTGTTGTTTCTAACGGACTAAAGGTGGCGGATGGCTGTAAATTAAAGTGTGGTGTCGACATTTGGACAATTTCCCGAGCCAATTCAATGTTAGGAGGCGCGAGCGCGAGCGCACTTTCTCACGCTCTCGTCGTCGCCGTCGCCGTTCTCCTTGTTTCGCCACATCTCTCTCAACCGTCCCCCTCTCTCTTGTCTTATCCCATATGCTTGCAGTGTTAAATCCTAAAAAGCCGGCTCAGCAGGAGGCGAGAAACGTTTTCCGAACGCATCACATGTAAATGAGATGCCGTCGCGTCGGCAGCAGCAAGCAAAACCACGCCGACATCGCCATCGATGCCACCAGGAGGAACATCAGGAGCACCAGCGTCTGATTATTGAGTGAAGAGTGTGCAGTGTGTAGAGTGTGGAGAGTGGAGATTAGCGCGAAACTAGTGGATAATAGCTTCGGACGATAGTTGATAAGTTAATAAGTTGGAACGAGTAGCCGGACAGCAGCCCAGGAGAGAACACGCACTGATCTAGCGGAGGTGGGTGGCGAGGCTTACGCCGGGTAACCAAGATGAAGCGACGCAACGCGGACTGTGGCAAGCTGCGGCGGCCGATGAAGCGCAACAAAATCACAGAGGGAATGTACGGCAGGTGAGTGATAATCGAAAATCAATTATTTTGATCATTTATCTTATAATAAGAGTTTTTAAATCTTAAGCTATCTAGCAAGATAAATAGAAAATACTATCGCATATAGCCATGGGCTTGAAAGATGAAATTGAAGCTGACTTCCTTTTTTAGTTGCAATTTTTATTTTCGTTTTCTAGTTTATCGTAAACAATTAAAAAAGGGTCAGTGTAGAGCTGAGAGAAAGACAAAAACTAATTACAGTTAGATTCAAAGGGACAAAAACATCTCAATAAAATTATTAATGACTAGTTCTTATCAGGATAGGACAGCAAGAGCAAGAAGAAAGTGCAAAATTGTTGGTGTATAGCGGCGTGTGCTCGAAAACCTTAATTATGTGACGTGTGCTATGTGCATTCAACAAAAAAAAACCTCTGTAAGAAAATCAATAATTTTTCAAAATAAAGCTTACACAAAAGCGATCTTTTCGGCAAAAAATACAATATGAAATGTTTGGCATTTGTTTTTTTATTGCACCCATTGAAGGGATAATTCTGGAATACACAAATCTATAGGGAATTCGGAAGACATTGATACTAATAAATTATCTTGATATCTTGACTTGGCGCTATATAGCGGTATATATTTTTACCACTTACCACTGGTGATTGTGTCGTAAATTAAGATTTAAAATTCCGAAAAGAAAACAAATTTACAAAGAATTTTCGACCTATTCATGTATTTTAAATATGTAGCATATAAATTGAATTAAATATTATATATATCATCTTATACTTTGAGGTCTAGGTTACCCCACATATTCTTGGTTAATTAGGTAATTAGCTAGTTGCTCCGAAAACTTTGTGGCACTGCGATTGTTTTGTCAACAACCTATAAAATTTTTATAATTCCCTATAATTCAATCGAGCTAAATCTTAATTGAGATATACAGTCACTTTTCGATTTATTGGCTTGCAAAGAACTGCCCCCCAGAGTCACAGAGCTCTTGATTATTATCCAATTTTCTGAGGCGCAAGAGAACAGGCGCACGAAATTCCGAAATTCCGAGAGTGTGTGAGCTCACATGAGGCCGAGAACTCGTTCGTTGTTCTCTCTATTTCGCCTTTTTATTATTTATACGTTTGTTTACTTTTTGATTGCTTCTCATAGCTGTTGTTTTATGATGTTTGCATGTTTTTATTTGGACGCTACTCGTTTTTAGCATTTGCTTTGCCTTTGCCAGCTTTGCCTCTTTGTTTCGTCACTTATTCCTAATCTTTGACATCGCCCGATGATAATCTTATTTAGCATTTTTTGCCCACTGATTGACGGATGGTGACTTCTGTCTGTCATTAAATTGTTGTCGCTTATCAGTTTACACTGGGATTTTAATGGCAGATTAAATGTACTCGGGACAGTTGAATTTGGGAAATGTTAGTCATTGTAGTACTTCTGGCCTATCGTATTTAATCAAATTAAAAACTAGAGTGTCTTTGGATATAGTGAGCTCTCTTATAGAGTTTCCTATGAATATTAAATCTAATAAAAAGCTACAGTCATGAGCAATGAATGCCTTCAGTCACTCACAGCACTTATCCTCTTGTAAATTTTAACACTTTTAACATTTTAACATCAGTACAAGTTTACATGCACAAGAACAGACTGAGATGATTTGTATGACAGCCACGTTAACAATGAAATGCCCAAACTATTCATTGAACTGCAACAAATATTTTATAAAAGGTTTGGGTAAGAAAGAAAGTTCCGTTTATTATTTTGACAATTTATTTATAGGACACGGATGAAAAACTGTATCAATACTGTTAATATGATAAAGATTACAATCAACACAATTTGTTTTTTTTTTAAATCCATTCATAAAAACACATTGAGTATAATTTTAAGGAAGTAATATGTGTACCCAACCTTTTTTTACTCAAAAAAAAAAATAATACTGAAAATACTCCTATTATCTCTTTCCTTTTTTTCAATTCCAGCACAACTGTCCTGTACATGAAGTTTTTGATACTTTGGGCTATCGTAATGGTTGCCGATTTCATGTTCATGTTCCGCTTTGAGTTCTTGTGGCCATTCTGGCTACTCCTCCGCTCCGTGCACGATTCCTTCAAGTATAAGGGCCTGGTGAGTGGGCGTGATGGGCAAATTCGCCTTGAGTACGAGAGCGAAACTCTATTTGGGTCACCTTACTTTTTCAGGCATTTTCCGTGCTGTTCGTGTGCATAGCGATAACGTCGGATCTGGTCTGTTTGTTCTTCATACCCGTTCACTGGCTGCTCTTCGTGGCCAGCACTTATGTCTGGGTGCAGTACGTCTGGCATACAGGTGCGTGGAATTGGAGCTAGAGTCACCGAACGAACGTCTTCCTATTTATTCCCATTCCATCCCATTTCAGATAAGGGCATCTGTTTGCCGACAATAATACTCTGGATGTTGTTTGTCTATCTGGAGGTTGGCATACGATGGAAGGACAGTCGTCACATGCCCCAGTTGGATCTCTGCCGGCCGTTCGCAGCGCATTGGTGAGGCTCTGAGCTGGGGTTAAGTATGGCAACTCCTTTTAATCCTGATCTGCTTACAGCATTGGCTATCCGGTTGTCACGCTCGGATTCGGCTTCAAAAGCTATGTGGGCTACCGCATGCGTCAGCGCAAGCAGCGAGAGGTGGCCAAGGACAACGAGTTCTACATGCAATTATTGCAGCAGGCACTGCCCGCCGAAGAGGCCACAGAGGAGGCGACAGCTGCGGGAGCAGCAGCGCCATCCAGCACCGTGGTGGTGGCCAATGGTTCGGCCACAACGGCGGCTTTGGTCGCAACCGCAGCATCTGCGGCCGCGAATGGCATACTGGCCACTGCCACGCAAGCACAAAACCATCATGAGCATCATCACAGCGGCGGCGCCGGCGCCAGCAGCAGCAGCTCGAGCAATAGTAATCATCACCATCACCACCATCACAGCAACAGCAGCAGCAGCAGCAGTCACAACAATAATAACGGCAGCGCAGGAGGCAAGGACAACAGTACGAATGATAGCGCCACAACCGCGTCGGGGGCTGCTGCAGGGGCAGGGGCTGCCTCGGCGGCTGCGTCCACGGCCTATGTCTCCTCAGCATCGTCAGCGGGAAAATCGTCGGCGGCGTCAGCAGCCAGCATGGCCACAACAGGTGCAGCAATCACTACTTCTTCTTCCACTTCCGTCTCAGCTCTTTCTGCGAATTTGGCGACACAGCAGCACCAGCACCAGCAGCAGCAACAACAACAACAACAGCAGTTGGGGGCGGCAGCGTCAGCAGCATTTCCCCCTTCTTCTTCTTCTGCTTCTTACTCTTCTTCCGCCTCCTCTTCCTCCGATGGTGTCGATGCTGACGGTTGTTGTGGTGGTAATAATGTCCATAAGCTGCTTCCTGCTGCAACCAAACCACAAAGAACCCACCCACTAACTTGTACTACTTACCAGACGCCACACCTGTATGTCTCTGAATGCGCATGTAACCCACGAAAACTGCCACAATTGCTGGCAATAATCTAACCCACAGCAACCACAGTCGGCCATCGAAACCTTCATTTCATTATCTTCCTGCTGGGTGCCAGCCAGAGAGAGGCGAGGCGGGGCTCTTCTAACAACTAATATAATACGACCCCTCTCACCAAATCAATAAACCACAATTATTTATCCCCTCTATAAATACATATGCACTTAACGCGTTCTATTTATATATCCTTTTTTGCAGCCACCTCCAATGGTCACGCTGGTGGTTCAAGGAACCATCGACGCAGCATGGACAAGGATAACAAGCATCGCAACAACAACAATAACAAGAGCGACGCCGCCGCTGCCGCTGCTGCTGATAATGAGCACAACAATGGGTCACGGCATGGGGGTAAAAATAGCAGCAACAGCAGCAGCAGCAACAACTATACCCAAGTCGATAGTGGTGCTGCCACAGCAACCACAAGCGCCACATCAACTAATAGTAAGGATAAGGATAAGGAGAAGTCAGACTGGGATAGTAGTGGCAGCAACTATCCACAACAGCAGCAGGGCGGCAAGGACAACAAGCACGGTGAGTAGCGGGCATGCACTAATTTGATTAACCTTCAAAGCTACAATCTCCGATGAATGACCATTAATCTTATCGTAAGAATGTAATTGTTAGTCAAAGTCATTAAGTTATTCAATCAATTTGTGCTCTTCTGATAGCATTATTAAATTAAGATTTCAGAATTCAGACTACAGTTTGATTAGCCCTATCAATAATAAATACTTTTAAATATCAAGATGAGTAATGGAGCACAAAGTTGATAGAGTAAAAATCTAAAAATATATTGCTCTTGAGCTTGTGTAAGTCAAGATCTAGAATCCTTGAGAATACGTGTGCACTCATGCAGTCGTCGGCTGTCGCTGTATTTGTATAAGAGAGCGGCTGACTTAATCTCTCTGGCTTTTGTCAAGAGAGCCCGGAGCCAGCACATAAAGTTGGAGTGATCAAGATCGTACGGCCTTACTTATCTTAAAGCTTATATTGTCTCTGCTCTCAAGTTATTTAACCTAATAGATCTGAAATGATTCCATATATTTGCAGATAAAAAGGCGGGCCATGCGACGGTACCCAATGGAAGTGCTAACCATCTAGAGGTCGACGAAGCGGGCAGTGCAGAGCCGGCACCACCGGCTGAAAAGGCGCCCAAAGGTATGTCCAGGAAGTCAAAGTCAAAATAACTTTTTAGGACCGGTTTCTACCCTTACTGTCCGCAAAAGATAGACACCAGATAACCATAACGTAGTCGTTTTTTGCCCTCTGGTCTGGTCTAACCGCGAAATTATGACAGCGAGGCTAGAATCCGGCTTTTAGTGTATGAAGGGACATCTAACGAGTTACTCTTTTCCTTTATGCAGGGCGTCGCAATCGCGGCAAAAAGGATAACAACGCAGCCAAGGACAATCACAGCCATCAGCATCAGCTGGCTCAACAGCAGCAAAAGGATAAGGACAAGGAGAACACAGCCAACAATAACAATAATGATGCCAGCTCGGTATCCTCGTCGGCCAGTTCCACCTCGAGCAACAATGCCATCGCGCATATTGCCAGCAAGGTGGTGTCCAAGATCTGTGAAACGTGCCTCAAGCTGGAGGCCGATGTAAAGAAGTATCGCGCCGAAATCAGCCATATGAAGCAAATCGAAAACGAGCTGCGCCAAAAGCTGGATGCCAATCTGACTAGCAAGTCCACGCTACAGGCCAAGCAGAAGGAGTGTGACGAGCTCGAGAAACGGATCCAGGAGCTGAACAATGCCCGGCACTCGGACATGCTGAACTTGCAGACGGTAGAGAGACGACTCAACGAGGAGCGCCGCCAGAAGCAATCCCTGGACGCTCAACTGGCCAACGAGAAAAAGGCGCGCAAGGTGGCCGAGGAGAAGGCAGCACGGCCCGAGTGCAGCTCCCAATGCAAGCAACGGCGCCAGCAGATGGACGAGGAACAGAAGCGGCTGCGTGGCGAACTGAAGCAAATGGAGGAGGCCAAGCAGATGGCCGTCGACCATGGACGAAAATATGAACAAGAGGTACGTAAGCAGTTAAAGATATGTGTGTATTTTAGTATATAAATGTTATATTATAATTATTTTGACTTTTTTCAGTACCGCATGCTGGAGGCAAAGCTACGAAACCGCGAATCGTCGCAGCCCGATTCCGATATGCTGCTAGTTGCCATTGCCGCTATGCAGGACAAGAATAACACGCTCGAGAAGAATCTATCCGCGGAGACGAGAGTCAAGCTGGACTTGTTCTCGGCTCTGGGCGCTGCCAAGCGCCAGATCGAAATATCTGACAGTGAGTATAAACAAATCCTGGGGACCTATAATCGACTTCTAACTTGCCGACTTTGTTGCCTTGTCTAGACCATCGTCGCTCCAAAGAGGATGAGGTCATTGATCTCAAGGCCAAGATTGCCCAACTGCTGGCCGTGATGCCGGACAATTTGTGCATGAACACTGGCCCACATGGACCGGCCAGTAGCATTCTGCGCATGAATGATACGCCACCACTGCAGTCGGGTCCCGGACCGTCCTCGCCCATGCTCAGTCTGAGCGCTGCTGCCCAGGAGTATCAGCAGCACCAGCAGCAACAACATCAGCAGCAACAGCAGCATCATCAGCAGCAACAGCAGCATCATCAGCAGCAACAACAGCAGCATCATCAGCAGCAACAACAGCAGCAACATCATCAGCAGCAACAGCATCATCAGCAGCAACAGCAGCAGCATCAACAGCATCATATTGCCGTCTCCCAGCAGCAACAGCAGCAGCAGATGGTGCCAGTAAGCGTGGCGGCCGCATTGCAGGCTGCCGCTGCTGCTGCCAACGGAAACAACGGCTCCACTCTGGACCCAAATGCCAGTGTTTACACGCCTAAGACGGGCAACATGATGGTGGTGTCGCCGGTGGGCATGAACCCAAACGGAACGGATGCCTGACGCCAACAGCAGACGCAGTCCTCGTCGTCGTCGTCGTCGTCCTCGCATCTGCATCTGAGACGACAAGTTTGAGATTATTATACTTTATATTAATTAGGGAAAACAACAACCACGAACAGCCGTCGCCACAGCAAACGATGAGCAGCAGCCGAATTCAAAAACAGTTTGCTTACAATATCTGAATGTCCGTAATATAAATAAGCAATGTGTCTCCTCCTTTCAAGTTTCAACACCGCCACAGAAGCGCAGGCAGCACTGAATTTCTGAACAATTCCCGTCTTACGTTTTACAATTTACGATTTACTTTTGAAAAGTTTCCTAATCCCAATTTCCGCATTGAATTTGGCATTCCAATAGTAATTGATCTTGAAGAAGGCCTCCGATTGTCTTGAGTCAGCTGCCCCGCGACCACTCAACACCACACCACACACACACACACATTCAGTATCTCTCCCTTCTATCACGAAAAGTAAAAGATTACTTTAACAAGATGATTTGGAAACTTGAATCACGAAACACAACAATTTCTAAGAATAATAACAAATTGAAAATGGCGATTCGTATTTTTAATTCAATAAGCGAGAGAGAGAGAGAAGCCTTCCGGAATATCCCATGTATACTATATACGTTCTTCATTTTTTATCAAACGCTGTGAGAGAGTTGGACCAACCTTAGTGATGGCCCTTGATCTGGGGGCGAAGCCTTTGCCCCCGATTCAATGGAATATATTTTTGAAGTCTGCGCCCTTGATTTATTATCTCATTAAATTATTTTTGTTATAAAACCTTAAATGTATGCTATAATTTAGAAACTATCACACTTTTGAAAAACCCAACAAACATCAAACGAAACGAGTTTCTTTTTAAGTTTTAATTTATTTTTGTTTAGTTTTGCTGTTCCTAAGAAAAAAGAAGAAAGAAAGAAAAAACCACTATCGAAACGAAGTAAGAGAAAAAAAAGCTTAAGTTTATTTACGAGAAGCGAGAAGCGACGACTATTTTTGTTTAATAATAAAAGAAAAACCAACAACCTTTGGCTGCGCGAAGCAAGCACACTTAATTTTGTTTACTTTTATTTTACGATTTTGTTTGTTTTGGCCCACAAGCAACCCTTTACCTACATGTAAACGTATCGGAATTGTCGGACTTGTTCGTTGTTCCCCCACCGATCATATCGGGCTGTATATTTTTCCAACCGGAAAATCCCTAGAAAATTAGTCACAAAATGCTTCTATACGCGATTTACAGTGTGCTGCAGGCCATCTCCTACGGAGTGTACACATTTGTGGCCACCATTTGGCATATAGAAGGTAAGTTCACCTTGGAGTAACCGAAGACAATATAAGCTACAAGATAAGAAACGCCACACGATCTTTTCTGCAAACGCCAGAGAAGAAAAGAGAAAGAGGGCCGCATACAGTAATAGCGATGACTCGCACTGCTTCAATAATTCAATTAAATGTTTGTTCGTTACTCATCTTGTTATTATACAGTCTTTGGAGGAACCTTGTTTATTTGCACGAAAACTGCACTGCCCTGATCTACTCCACAGAGGCCTTAATCAACTTCATGATGTCCACATTTCTTTTTGTGCTGAGCCTGGCCTGCCACCCGTTAATGATTATCCCTATGCTCCTGTTTTGTTTCTATGTTTTGCGCAATTTTTGGTACCGCAGCGGCAAGAAACAAAAGGTCGATGATAATGAAGTTGGCGGCGGATTGCTGGCTGGGATCCGAGCCTCGCCTCATACACCGCGCATGCCGAAGTATCGCAGCTTGGCTGCAAAACTCGCCGAGGCTGGCGAAAAGCCCAAGTTAAATTGATCCAGCAGATAGCTGGCCAAAATTTGGATTAGTTTGCATTTATTGTTAACAAAAAATACACATTTCCGGTCTGAATCATCTTAAGATTAAGCTTTTTATTTAAATAATACACAGTCTTAAAAAGGAATTGGCAGTGGGTAGAGTTAGGGCTTGATCAGGAGGCTGGCGGTGTCCACCTTTCGCAGGGCTTCTCGCGCTTTGACTAGCATGGTGTTGGCCGTCGGCTGGGCAGTGAGGCCTGCCAAGTGTCGTAAATACTTGTCGATGTTGTCCACACTGGGAGGACCAGTAGACTCTAGAGGCGGCAATTGGATGGCACCGACGGCAGACAGCAGTTTCTGGCGCAAACCCTTCACATATGCCTCAAGGCGGGCGTTCTCGTCCATCAACTCGGCTACCTCGCCCATGACCTTGGCATAGCCGGCCTTCGTGTTGTCGACATGCTGTTCGAGAACAGCGTTTTGCTGCTCCAGATCCGTCTTGGCCTTGCGCAGCGTCCGGAGCTCATTCTCCGTGCTGCGATTATGCTCGATGAACTCGTTGGTGTAAATGGGAATTTCGCCGGTCTGAAGTGGTCGCGGTGCAGGTATGGATAAGGGCTGGGCTGCTACTGCACTTGGTTGTGGCGGCGGCGGCGGCGGTGGAAGCAGTGGAGGTGTCGGCATTCGCTTCACTTGGGCCAACGGAACGTCGTCCGGATCTTCTTCGCTCTGCCTCTTCGCTGCCATAGGCTTAGCTTTGGCCTTCTTTCCCTTGCCTAGGCTGGTGTCACCATTGCCTCCGCTCTTTGGAGTCTTCTCCTTGGGAGAACCCTCCAGTTTGGTTGCCTTTTTCGCCTTCGCCAGCTCCTTGGCCACGATCTCGGGGTGTTCCTTGAGAAAAAGTTGCAGCTGCTCCTGATATCTGACAAATATAATGGAAAAACCCACTTAATGCCAAAAGAACCTAATTTCCTAAGTCTTTTGTCTTACACGGCCTTATCCTTGGCAGCGGCTTCCATGTAGGGAACCTTGCGCTCGTCGGGCAGCTGGTGCCACTCCTCTCCAATGATTTTTGTGTGCTCCAGAGCCGTGCGGTGAGGCTGTTCGCGTCGCAGCTCTTCGCGTCTGTCGTTCATGAAACGGACGTAGCCATTAAGTGGCATTTTGGGAGCTCCGGCCACATTAATGCGACGCTGAGCAAGCTTCCTTAGCTCGGTCTCCAGGTCGGATTCCGAGTGCCGACTGGGTTTCTGGCCCTTGGTCTTTTTGGCTGCCTTGGTCGGTGTCGGCTTGTCCTCGTCCAACTCCTCTAAACTGGTTGCATCAAGAGGTTTGGAGGCTATTGGCATTGGGATGGGTGTAGCCTCCGTCACCGCATCTGGGATGTCCTTAGATGGTTCCGTCATTTGGGCTAGGTGCCGTCCTTGTTTTCAGCGAATTCTTGTTTTTTGTATTTTTCAAGATTGTTTTGGTTTGGCGAGCGCCAATGTGACCAGATTCAGCACAGGTTGAATATACATACATATGTACATACTATGTATGTACTATGAATGTATGTACTACATACTATGTAGTTTGGTCACAAACCGCAAAATATAATGGAGAGAAATAATTAAATTATTTATTTCAATCAGCATTTAAACATTATGACAGGATACAACAAGTGTTCAAAAAAACACAACTGACAAATTGCGGAACTTCTTATTGGAACTAAAACTGGTTCCAACATTCATGTGTACATACATACATACATATGTACAGTGACTCACAGCTTTTTTCGTCCCGAGCTATTTAATGTTATTTTGAATTTAAAGTATAATTGAATGGAAATGATAAAAATTAAAGTGCCCTTATACACATATATTAAAAGACTACATAATAACTACATATAGAGTTAATTTTTATTTGATATAGTTTATACGCTGAATGGCTAATGTTCGATTATAGCTCTGTATGAAATAATCTGGGAGCCACTGTATGTACATACAGTTTGTCAAGTAATTCTTTGCAAAATATTAAATGTTCTATGTACTTTACGATAATAAACAATACATAAACTTTTGTTTTAAAACATTGTTTCCCTAAGTTACAAGCTATAGTATACATAAATAAAGTAAATGAGTTCTATTTTTCAACTTATAAAAGAGTAGAACATTTGCTCTGCACCGAATTACCTGCTGGTTGTTTACTACAATTGTCCGCTTAGTAAAGGAAATAAAAAACAAAATATATATAATAAAATATATATAATATAAATAAATAATATACATATGTATGCTATTAGGTTCCTAAGTATGATGACTCGTTTGTTTGCACTTTAAACCGTCTCATTATCTACGCCGTGATTTCGTCAGAAAATATGGCGTGATGGAAAGGCCTGTGGGATGGCGTGACGGGGTTATAACAAAGTAAATACGCATTGGGGTTGTGGTGTGGTTTGGTTTATATTCTGAATATATCATTTTTTCCCGATTGGTTTCACAAATTCTTTGAGCACATTACAAGTTAACAGTAGCCTACATACATATGTGGTTAGAGAGTGTTTAACGTAAATGGAAACCTACAACTAAACTTAAACTTAGCGCTCCACGATAAATATCATATATAAAGCCTTCTTCGATGACGAAATTATGTACAGCCTATCATCTAAAACAAACTTAAACTACGGCGGCCGGCCGAACTTAACAAGTAGAATAGAGAGAAACAGGAGCTTAGATCAAGCTGGGAAACAACTCGTCAAAGTTGCTCTGCCAGGGGAAATCCTCCTCGTCAATGGGCAGAGTTAGCGCCGCGGTGGATGTAGGGGAGCCCAATATGGACTCGTATCCGTGATCCGAGGTGGCTGAGTGGAGAGACAATGCGGGGGATTTGGCCAGCGGGGAGATTGCCTTGACTCGCGGGCAGAGAAAGTGTTGGCTGGGATCGAAGCTAATCTCATCGTCCGAGTCGTCCTCGGTGGCGTTCACCACGTTGAGGTAGACCTGCGACGGTGACGTCGCTGGCGGCGGACACTTCATAATCACGTCCGTCGTGTCGTCATCGCCAGCGATGACGCCGTCGCAGTAGATCTCCTCGACGGCCTCATTTACCGGCACCGCATCGCCGTCCATCACGATGGTGATAGAGTTTGTCTTGGCATCGTATGTGCCGTACACCGTGTCCGGCGTGGCCTGCAGAAGTGAGGCAGTGGCCGCTGTAGCTCTAATTGTGGCTGTCGTCGTCGTCGTAGAGGCTGGCGCTGTTGTTGCTTGCTGGGGGCTTCCATTTACCTCCAACACCTGCACATTCATGCTGTGACTGTGCTCAAGGGGTGCCTTATCATTACTTAGGCCATCAGCTCTATGCCCGCCGGATTCCAGGCACTCTGCTGCGGACCCCACCACTGATCCAGGCAGTCGCTCTGTGTCGCCTGTATCTTGGGCAGCAGCTGAGCCGCTCTCTCCAGCGCCTGTCTCCAGGTCTGCTGTGATATCTGCGAGCAGACTTTCGGCCAGCTCTTCGAGACGCTTGACGTCGAATTCTTCGTCGTCGCCAAGCATGTCTTGTAGAGTAGGCAGAGCGCCACAACCTTCCAGAGTGATGCCATGCTCCGGCTGCTCTTCAGCTGCTCCGCCAGCAGACGCGCTGACGACTGTGTGTCCACCTGTTGTGTACCCTGCGGCAGAGGGTCAGCATTGGATGCTGCAGATCCAAGGATTGTGGACGCACAGCCCTCAGCGCCTACGCTGGCGTTGGACTGGCTATTGTTGTTGCTCTGGTTGTTGGCGGCGGCGATGCTTCTGGTCGTGTATTGCTGCTGCTGTTGCTTCAGCTCGGCGAGCTCCTGGCGCAGGACCTCCAGTTCAGAGTCCAGCTTGTGGTTCTTGGCCAACAGCGACTCGTTGATGGCCTGCAGGCTGTCGCACTTGTTCTGTAATATTTCCGTCTTGTCTGTGAGTTCTTTGATCTCGTATTCCATTTCTTCCATGCGAGCCTTCTTTCGGTCGCGCGAAGTTTGAGCGGCTACTCGGTTCTTTAGCTTCCTATGAGTGGGATAGAAAAAAGAAATGAGCAAAGGTTCGACCATTGAATAGGCAGCTGCGAACTCACTTTCTCTGGACCTTCTCCTCCCAGGTCAGGTGGTCCAGGCGGCGCTTCTTGGCCTTGGGCGGCACTGTCGACATGACCTCGTCATCCATGTTCGAAGAGGATGCGTAGCCCGAGCTCGAGGGCGTGGGCGAGGAGGCCTTGAGCAGGGCCGCCGTCAAGGGGGCGGGGCGCAGCTTGGGTAGCGTATTCGATGTAATGGCTGTCCGCGGCACGGTTATCAGCACTGCGTTCGCGGTGGGGGCCATATCTAACTCAGGTAATGTGATAAACTGCTGTGTGTGTGTGTTGGCTGGGCTCCTTTCAATTAGATTTGCATCGTTTCCGTGCGCTGGCCACGGGCACTGAACTTTATCTGACTTGTCGATTTACTTAGGTTGTCTCATTGGCTTCGACTGCGCTTCGCGGACGCTTTGTGGGTTTGGACCTCTTCATTGCCTCTTACTCGGGCTTTTCTGGCTATCTCACGCAATTTTCTCATCCACCTTTGCAATGCCGAACGACTGGTTTCTTCTTTGGGCTGACGTGGTTCTTTGAGAGCTGACGTGGTCCTCACTTTTATATATATATCAACTAGCTATAGAGAAATTCGAAAAATACAACCCTGAATTGGTTGATAACTTGGATGAAAAAGTGAGAAACTTTGTTAAAAAAAAAAGGTGAGGAAAACACAAAATGTATTCCAATGCACTGGTTAATTAAAAGTTTTTGTTGTATAACTCTTTTCAGTGTTTTCCGGTAAGGATTGGTTTATCCATTGGAAAATGTAGAAAATAACAGAATGTGAAAGAAAAGTGCGATTTTCCTTGCGTTATGTGGCAGCACCCATGTATTGTGCGATAAGTGTGGCCAGTTTCCGGGAAATTCACATTTTTTCGGCCGTTTTTTTCGCGCAATATTTAAATGGATAATAAATAAAGGCCCCAATTCTAATAGAATTCCACTTTGCCATTTCCAGTGGGTTGAAAAGTAGCTGCCTAAAGGAAAAACCATTATGTTGCCTTAGAGTCTATTCATAGCGAGCGGTAGGGTGGCGCTGACATGTGATTTTACCCTTTCAAAACCTAAAGAAATACCTAACGTGAAGGTGAAATAAAATAGTTGGTATCGAAGTTAAAAAGGACAACATTCAATACAAATTAAAAATCCATACTTTTAATTTATTATGTATGAAATAATTGACTACCAGTTACAAAAAATGTTTTTAACTGACACGAAAAATTTGGAAAACTACAACTTTTGTATGCATCCTATTTAAGGAACCATTGAAGGTGGCTGTTGCTTTTTACCCTTTTCAGCCTGGCCCAGTTCCTCCTTCACCGCGTCAGCGATTTCATAGATCTTGGCCTTGTGCTGCAGGATTAACATGGAAATATTTAAGCAGGGAACAAATTGCAATAAAATATATGCCTCGCCTTCAGTTGGTTGATGTAGAAGGTGTAGTCAATGTTTTCGGTAATCGGATCTATGGCCACCGGCCACATCGCCATCAGCTCCTCCTCCGTGAAGGGCTCCCCATCTTCGGCCATCAGCTTGCCAAAGTACTCCTTTGTGACGTACTTCTTGTTCTCCGGATCTAGGACCTCAAATGCCTCCAGAATCTTCAGAGGCGACGCCGGCTCCATTCTGTGGGACAGCCGAAATCCAAAACTTATAAATCATTTACCCGAAACGATCTTACTTGTGATCCATGAGCAGCACGGAGACGTGGGCTATGAACTTGCTCAAGTGAGTCTCTCCTGGGTAGTCCACGGAGTCTGTCGCCTTGATTACCTCATTCACCTCCTTCTCGGTGGGCACACAACCGAGGAAGCGGAGGACGTGGCCAATATTGCGAGTGTCAATGTACTTATCGCCATGCGTGTCAAAGATGCAAAAGGCTTCCGCAATCTGAACCTCTAGCTCGTTGTTCAGGGTAACTGTCAAATGCGATTGACATCAGGAGAGTGGGAGGAAAACCACACCATTCTTTTCTTACCACCAATTTCCATGTGGAATGTTTTTTTTTATATTACTTAAACAATTTGTATTACGTTTCACTGCAAATTTTGTATAATTTAATTTTGTGTTTTACGCGCAATTTGAAAAGACTCTAACCGACTACTAATTCAAATACAAATTTTCCACTTTACTAATATGGCGCCAAACATTAGTTCGACACAATCGCGGCCAAAATCGTGGTGGGAACTCACCGATAACATGTTGCTAGAACATGTTGCAGAGAAAACATCGATATTTTTGCTGCTCGTAAGAGAACAGAAGCGGCAGAAGCGTCGCTCTCCCACTCTCTCTCTCTCTCTCTCTGTTAGTGAAAATATCGATGTATCGTATTTTATAAACATCGATATTTATTCCAGCTCTAGTTGAGCGTCGCGTTTTTTTGTTTTCTGTTTTGTTTTTCGTTTCGGTTCATTTTTTCCCCCGATTTTAAGTGTTTTTTGTTAATAAATTTGAAGAATTAAGTTAAACTTTTAATACTTTTGCTTGTGAGCAACGAATAATAGCGTACGTTTGTTACCCTTGTCAGTGCATTTGGTTATTGTCGGTGTGCATTCGCCTAGCGCGCGCGTGTGTGTGTGTGTGAGGTAGCAGCAACAGGTTTTCAAACTCAATTCAGCGGAGCACCTCAGTTTTCATTTGTTTTCAAAATTCCGTCGAGTTCGGTTCGTGTCGCTCGCTTTCCTCCGTGCACTTTTCCAGCGGGAAAATCGAATTGCAATTGAATGCGACTTTGATGGAAAACGAGCGTGGCCTGAGCAACCCGTTTATAGCTCTTGTACAGCAGAGGCTCGCAGGTGTCGTCGTCCAGCCAATAACAAGTTCAAACCTGGCCATATTATCACAGTTAACAAGTGCGTGTGTGTGTGTGTTTGTGAGTGCGCGCAAGTGAGGAAAACGCGTTGGCAGTTTTCATCGCCTCAAAACCAAAAAGTCGCTATAAAAATGGAAAGTGTTCGTCGCTGAGTACTAATAATGCTGCCCCGTCGATGATCAACGATCGATCACGAAAAGGTGCGAATTTTGAAAGCGGCTGCTGTCTGCCTAATAAGTGGCTGAAAAGCGTCTATATCTCGTTGACATTTTTTCAATATTTGCCCATGGCATTGACCACCAATTGATAGAAAGTTTATCTATTGATTGATGGCAATTAGGGAGGTGTGCTTGAAAAGATAAAGACCCACGAAAGTATCTAGCTTTTGAGTGTTCAAATCGAGTTTTCAGGTGTTAAGATTTGATTTTATTTAAACTGGAAATTAAACAGATTTTAATAGTTCATACTAAACTATAAAAAGGATATCTTTGTAATATTATTTAATTTTTTTTTAATGAACCTGAAGTAAAATTTAAAATTTAAATATAATTTTATTAGATAAAATCTTCGTGCAGATCAGAGATAAATCTGTTTAAATTGTAATTATCTCTACATTAAAATCTTAGCCGAGACAAGCAGTTTCAAGACATAGCCAGTGTTCGATTCCATCAGTTTCCATGCTTACGTCTAGATTGCCACTATATCCAGTCAAGACACAAGTGTTCAATTTTCTACATTTTCCTCCCATTCAAATTTAAATAAAATACTTGAAATGTAATAAAGAAATCTCGCATATGTTCAAGGAAGTCATGGGACGTCTTAACAGATCACTATGTAACAAAGTTGCCTCGTTTTCCTGACAACATGCCACCAGCACATCTGCATCTTGCATCTCCATCTCCATTTGCATCTTTGCATCTCCTCCATCTGCTCGATGCGGCGCTCTCTTCGCAGAAAACCTTAGGCGGCCATAAACGCCGATGATGAATTTCACCCATGAAGTGAAATTGTTGGCTTTGCTTTGGCTTTTCACTCGTTTTGCAGTTTGCGGTTGCCGCGCCCCTCGTTGACGAGTCTTTTCTGGTCGTGCGCCGCCTGATTGCAGTCGAAAGTGGCTCCGAGCCGCGCTCTATACCCTTCGAGCTGCTGCTGCGGGCTAACTCTAATACTCCACCAAAACGACAGGTGGCTGGTTCATTTGCGGTTCGGTTAAGGGGTCTGTTTTTGGCTGTGTTTGTGAGGCAAGTGTAACCACCACTAAGACCAGCAGATCGCTCCTGTTATGCAGAGAGAAAAAAGTGCTTAAAAATAGCATATTTACTTAATTATTTTAATTAAAAGTGATCCCATTCGAAGCTAGAAATACATTTTCCATTTAAAGAAGTTTTGAGACCAAGAACTTATATTATATCTATCGAATATCCAAATAAGTGTCACTGTTTTCAAGAAAATACCTTTCTAATTTGATTCTAACTATAATAATAATAATAGTGATGGTTTCCTTGGGTTCTTCCCTGGCCAGGACAACATGGCAGCAATATTAATATGGTTTTTTTGCCCCGTGTAGTTGTGGGGGTTGCCTTTCAGTTTTCGGTTTCTGGCGATCTGCTGGCACGGTCTGAAAAACTTGTTTCTCGCATTTGTTGTTCTGCTTGCTGTTGCTGGAATTCTTTGTGGCGGTGCCCGCAGCTCCCTTTGTGCCGCTCCTAGTCTTCATCGAGCAGCGTCGTCTTCCGTTTTTTTTTTGTTTTGTTCTCATTGGAGTACATTTTTCGCTTGAGGAATTTTATGTGGCTGTCGTGTTTGATGCCCCTTTTTTCGCACAGTTAATTTTTCGTTTTTTTTCCCCTCCCTGGATCATAATTGTGTGCCGTGAGTCAACCTCCTTGTGTTTCTCTCAGGGAAACCATCGTTCCATTTAACTATCCATAAATGTAAATTTGCCAGAAGCGAGACTTACACAATTTGATCAATTTCATCTGTCTAAACCAGTTTTCTTTCAAAGTTTTTTTTTACTGCAAATTAAACAAAAGAAAGTTTTTGCATTTAAACGAAATACAGCAGCTTGGCACTTTTGCTATATAAATGTCATTAAAAAACATTTTCATGACCGACTGCAATGCTGCAAAAAATGTTAAACTATTTCAATTGCCTTAACTGGTGAAAATTTGAGAAAATTAAAAAAAACTCACCATGGAATGTGCAAGAAAAATAATTATAATTACACGTCTGCCATGGGAAAGTCCAGAGTGAAGTTTTTTTTAAGTGCATTGTCAACAATGAGCGCGGAGTGAGGAGAGACTGTCGTCTCCCCGAGTAGCCCCACTGAATATTCTGTCGATGGCCACCACTTTGGTTGTGCAGTCTTTGCAGTGATCGTGTTTGGCCTGGAGCTGTCTAACTGGATAGTTGGCTCTGCACTTTGGCTTAGAGGAGCCGTAGATCAGGCCCCGAGATTGTTAGATAATCAAAATATTTGACTAAGGCTCTGAAGCATCTAACACACCGTCACAGTTGATCGGATAAGTGATTGAAGAAAATTAGCAGAACTTGTAACACAAATTTAAATTCAAATAGAAATTTTTGGATAATACATTGACAATAATCGATTTTTAAACTAGTTACCCATAGATTACAAGCATAATGTAACATACAAGACACGCAAAAGGGAAATTTCCAACTCAATGTTCTTGAACATCACCCGACGAATCGATTTAGCTTTGTCCGTTCGAACGAATCAAGAAATCTCAGAAACTATAAGTGCCCAAAGAGAATATACATTATATACATTAAGGGAGAAGAAAAAAGAACTCACTTTGAGAAAAATAACTTCATTTTCCAACTTCTTAAATTAAAGGGAGTATAAAAGTTATAAAAAAAAGGTATAATAATACTTAAATTTACCGTTTTTCTTGCCTTACCCAATTTTAATTCTCTCTGTATAGTAGAACTACCAAAATTTGGCAACAACATTCATATTTGTGAAACGCTTATCATGTTTCTTTAACTATTGCCCCACAAATTTTGGAAAATGCAGCTATAGTTGTGAAAATCTGAAAGTTATCATTGGAGCTATTACAAAATAAAGTTCTTCTATCTCCATCTCGATCACACTCGCAATTAGATTCGACTTAACAGGACATTCGAGTACCCAACCATGGTTTCGAACTGGCCATCCTTAACAATGTTTTTTAGATATGTAAATATTAATTTAATTAAATATATGTACATAGCTTTGCGTAAAAGTATCTCACAGTGAAGCACATTCGACTGTATCTTTTTTACTTGTTGTTTTTATAAAATCGATGTATTCTTCGGGTCATTGAAATACGTTTTGTAACCCAATTAAAATAAATAACCAAATTTTAAGGTCAATGCTTCAAAGTTACATGTCTGTCCTAGTAGAAATTGATGTACTTATTATTTTCGGATAGTATTCTGTGGATCTCATTGCTGCTTCCCCTAAAAATATTGTTCTTTAACTTCATTCGAATCTTCGTTTTGTTTATGGTTAAAAAGAGTCTTGCTGATCACAGGGCTCTATGAAGTTTATAAATGCAAAACAAACAAAGCGTAATTTATTATCGCTTCCCCGTCGCCATGAATATCTTTGTTATTATTGTCATAACCATTTGATTGTTTATATACGCAGTAATTGTTTATATTACTTTGCATATTGCTAATTAATGGCATTTTGTTTGATTATTCTGTTTTGCAGCTTCCCCGAGACTGCCTTGGTAGCGCTCAATGACGAATGAATTAATATAAGAGGGAGCCAAGTGAAGAAGCGTTCAAAGTTAAGCTAATAATCATTCCCGCGAAAAAAAAGGCCGAAACAAAGCAAAGCCGAAACAATTTCAAACAAGTATTGGATAACAAACTCTTGAATGCAATGGCCAGACTAATCGTCAGTGGTTAAGGCTGCTTGGTAGCAATTCGTGAGTGTGAGAGCGCGATAGAAGCTAAAGATACCCGGCACAAAAAATGCCAATAATCACGGCCACGACAACGGCGACAGCCGGCGGAGGAGCAGGTGTGGCGACCAGGGGCGTGACTACCGCCAAGTCTCCCACCGATTACCTATTGCTCCAGCAACAGCCGGCAACGCTCCAGCACCAGCAGCAGCAGCAGCAGCAACAGCAGCAGCAGCCCCAGCACTTTAGCAATCACTTCTATCAACAGCAACAGCCTCAGCAGCAGCAGCAGCAGCAACAGCAGTTGGCGCCTCCAAATGCTTCCCACCAACACCAGCACTCCCATCTACATCCACATCCACATCCACATGCACATCCTGTTGCTGCTCCGACCAGTTTTGCAACATTTAACGGAAACTCGAATCTAAATGCTAGCCTTGCCAACGGAAGCAGCAGAAAATTCAATTGCAGCCGCGACAACGTGGACGAAGTCGCCGACGTTGTTGCCTCTGCCGTTTCCCAGACACTGGCCGCCGGCTCCGATGTGGTTGGTAACGGGAATGGGGATAAGCTGGCGGGTCTACCGCCACCAGGTGGCCACCATCTTCGCCCGCCGCCGCCGCCGGCTGTCAAGAAGTCCGTGGTAGCCGCCTCAACAGCTGGGAACTCAGCATCGCGCGAAGATGTCGCCTCGCTTAGCGGCACTTCCTCGCTGAACAGCCAGATGTCAGCGCCCAATCACTTCATCCCCGGATTGCCGAGCAACGGCATTGGGGCAACAGTAACCGGACGGGGAGGTCCACCCAGCAGTATTCTGAAAGGCAGCAAAGGTAAGTGAAATCGACGATATTAGTTTTTTAAATAAATAGTTGTGAACATTTTTCGAGAGCATTTTCTTGCAGGATGCAAGGTAAAGATTGTTTCCTTCTTAATACTTGGCAACTTTAAAAGGCATTGTTCATTTTCTATCGTGTGTTTGTTTTAGCGACCTCTCTTGATAATTTTTAGCTCCCTCCCCCTATATAATCAATAGTAATCATTGAGAGAACTCCTTCCCCTATGATTATGTAATCATAAAACAAACATTTTCTTATAAATATATTAAAAAATACATTTTTGTATATATATTTTGATATAAAATGATTACTCAATCATTTTTCTAGGCCACCCACTCCTTAAATAATAAAATATCATAATTTCGCTGACCCTCCCCCTAGGTAATTGTGTAATATATGGACAGCCCCTTATTTTTTAAATGAGCAAGTGGTTTATACTGCTGTTTCGCTTCTACCACTGAAGTTCTTCAATGGACTTTGTTATTTTATTAAAATATATAATCTTCCTAGTTAAAATTAAAGTGGTTTATTGCCTTTTAATTGTGGTTTAACCTAACTTCAAACCAGACCTTCCAAAAAATATTTAAGCAGTGCCAAATCTCTGTAGCTCGTCTCTATTAATAATGTAGTTTGTTCCATGAGTGGCTTGCCCCAAATCGAGTTTCCATTTTCTGCTCGCCTCATAAATTATTGAAATTAATTAGTACTGACCCAGCTCTTAAAACCAATTTAGGGCGTGCATCTCAAGTGACTCATTTCCGCCCTAACATGGGCCCAACCACTCACTCCCACTCCCACTCCGCATCAGTTTCAGTGTCAATTACAATTTTGGTTTCAATTTCAACTGAAAATGCACTTGCAGGGCGATGAAAGTAGTTGGCGCGCAGCGTGAAATTACGAAAAAATAAACACAAAAGTACTGAAACAGCGGGTGGAAGTTTTTGTTTCAGTTTCAGTTTCAGTTTCTTTCTTTCTTCTTTTTTTTTTTATTGTCTTTGATAGACACGTGCCGTGGCAGAGTGTTCTGCTACAAATGTTTCCATGTTAAACCCAAACCCAGTTTACACTTTTGGTTTCTTGTTAACCGAAAGGTTGTAGGTCTTCGCTCTTAGCCAGGTTTTTAGTCCTCTAAGTACTACACTTTCAATGTTACAGTCGGTTTCACCTTCTTGGCGTTACTCTACTCCCGTTTCTGCTAATCCGAACCGTCATTACTTTCACAGAGTCATTGAAGCCCCTGAACTTAGTCGATCCACTTGCCATCTAATTCGTGTGAGCTAGAGCATTGTTTTCCGCGCAGCTCGTAGTCGGAATTATCGTAAGACATTCATGAATGAAGCCCAGATAGCTGGTTCAGTTTAAAGCCAAAATGGGTAACCTCGATATTGTCGCTGATTGGCTTTACCGGTGAGCGTGAGTGTGAGTCTTCGGGGGCGTAGGTAATTGCCGGTCTAGATGATGTGGGAACTTAATATTCATAGAGCGAGGAAACGACTAAATTATAGCCAAACAGCCCCCAAAGACTAAGCGACATTCAACTTGTAGGTGTGGATGTGGCTATTAAGCTTTAACATAACTATTGGTTTGGTGATTAAAAACATGGCATTTCCATATCTGCTGGAATTCGGCAAATGATCTTGGCTAACCTGCGGTTAACAGAGATGTATATTAAGAATTTCATAACCTTATTAGAGCGCAAACTTGCTGGTGTTTTGTAAACACTCTCCAGTTTCACATCATCTTTTCCCAAATCTAAAACAAAACCCACTCACTCTCGGGCTCTTTTCTTAGTTTAGATTTTAAACAACACCATCTAGGTGTGGATGGGAAATCGCTTTCGGAAGTTGGGCAAGTCGACCGCTGGCTGGTTAGTATGTATCTGAATCATCTGTTAAGCGTTTGCCGCTTGGCTTAATTTCCCTTCCCAGTCTGTCCCATTGTTAAGCGGTCGCTGGATTTGGTAACACGACGGCACATGGCGGCCCCAATTTCTAGCCATCCGAATTCATCAGACTTTTTGGCCAGGCTTCTTGAGCAACTGCTTTAGGGAGTGTGATTGCATGAATGCCAAACCCTTGCTCTGAAAGGGGGTGTCTCAATGGTCTCTAGTGGTGGCAATGAACTCGTCGTGGACTCCATCTCATCCACGTGGAGAACGCGTTCACCTTTCCCTCACCCCCCAGCTTACATTGTATCTGCCTTATCATTCACGCCTCACGTCAGAGGCAATTAGCAGTGGAGAGCCTTCGCCGGCGACGAAGTTGAAGTTGTGCCCCACTGTGCTGCCACCAGTATGCTGCGATTATTAATTTCTTGATTACGACAGCAGAGGGTAACTCTGGTTTATGGCGTGCCATGTAAGCCAAGTTAACGAAGCAGCAAAGCCAATTAGATGCAATCATTAGGCGGGGCGGTGCAGGGACCCAGGGAACCCGCAAAGAAGTCGTCACAAATGACATAGGGAATGGGCCTTCGCCTCCCCTTATATTTTTTTATTTTTTAGTTCTCCTGCGAGAACAAAGACGTTGACTTTGCTCCACTTCCTTATCCTCCTCGATGGCATCAATAGCGAGGCCAGTGGCATACACACATGTGGCTTGGTCTTGGACCGATGCTTTGCTCTCGTGCAGAAGGCAACGCATTCCAATGCGGGCGGAGTAATTGCCGGGGAGCATTCAATGGACCCGCTACATGCCAAGTCCGAGACCGAGTAAATTGTGAGTTCTGTTGCAATGCTGCCCCGCTAATTGAACGGAGACATGGAGTGGTCATTGCGTAACTCGGAACTCTAGCGGGTCAGGCAGGATAGAGGCGATGGCGATGCAACAAGCATCCCATTACCGGCTAATTTATGTTGACGTTACCCGGGAATTATACAAATTAAAGTGGGATCGGCTTGGGGCGTTTTTAAACTCTTTGTATCGTTGAAGAGTAAAGACAAGTCATAAGAAGCTTCAACAGAAAATTATGTGATTATATTTAACTTATATAATATTTAGTAGCATGGTTTCGCTATAACCCGCGGGTATTACAACCTAACTCTCCTAACTCTCTATCAGTATAATTGGGAAATGCGTTCAAGTCATTTAAATTAACATCATAGCTCGTTTATGCGTCATTGTACATTCATCCCAAATGATGATTTTACATTGTTGCATAAATTTTGCTGTCTCTAAGCTAAAACAAAAATATATATATTTTATATCGCTCTTTTGAATATAATTAAATTTGATTCCCCGATAAGTTACCCTAATTAATTAAATTTCCTTGAATTCTGAACTGGTCTTGTCACTCAACTTGTTATAAGATCGTGCTGGAAGCCACGATCCTAGTGACAACTAGGAAGTGATGGTCGGAACGTGGCCAAGAATTTGCTCACGAATTTCTGTATATCAATCTGAAAACAACTTTCGGGGATCAGGCAACTGTGTGTGCCATAAATTAAAACCCCAATGGATAACACCTGCCATTAGATAATAGCACTTTTAACAGCACTTACTGGCTGGCAAGTTCAAAAAGGTGGAAAAGCGACCGAGGTCGCGGCCCCGTCACGCCCCCTGACCCTGTACTCACCCAAGACCTGCCACGCCTCCGGGTCGGCCCTTTCCATAGCTCTAAACTTTTGTTTTCCAAAGTCAATGAACTGGCGCTGAGACTTCACGTAATTTGTGGGCAGCACGTTCGGAAATTGTTTGTGTCTGCTTCAATTGTACCACATGTTCGCCGAAAGTAACCCGCTCCCCAGGCAACTAGCTCTTGGTTTGTGTTTTCTTTTTATTATTTTTAGACATTTACCGAAGCCTAATGCACTCCCGATCGGCGATAAGATTGAACTGGCTTGATGTGATCTCAGGCGAACGGTTCCTTGGATTACTCTCTTTGAATCCCAGGTGCAATTAGCCGCAATCTGTGAAAATAATCGTTTGTCAATCATCTTTGCAGGCACCGGCTACAGCGATCCCTGTAATTATGAGTAATGGATATTCTTTGTGTGGCCAAGAGTTCGCTTCGCTTCGCATTTTCGTCTCTCCATTCGAGCCGGCATTGCCAGCAGATGAGTCACTTTTGTGAGTTGGCTTGCCAGATATGCGATCTACTGGACCGAGTCAGCAACTCCTACAGATCGGTCCAAGATTTTAGAGCACTTGAAAGGAAAAATACCAAAGATACAATATATATATACATACATACATATACATATATAAAAAAGATGCTAACTAAAAACCCTAAAACTATGTAGTATTTCTATAAAAAAAAAAGAACATCTTTAACTCAAAACCTCAACTTAAACTCAACCTCAACATCATTTCTGTTTCTGCCTACTAGATAATTAAGAATCTGAGAGATCTCTTCGATCTCGGATCTCGTCAACAAAACCTGAGTACATTTTTATGTCAGGTCTAAGATCCCAATGTTGTGTAGATTTTGTTTTTTTATTTGTATTGATCAATAGTAATTTCTCTCTATAAAGTAGCAGAGGCTAATCATTTTAATGCTCGTTTCTCTTGACCAAAAAAGACAGTGTTGTCAAAAGCGATGACTCGCAAGTCTGTGAATTTCTCTGCCCAGCCTCTGCGGGCACAACTCGTAGTATGCAGTGTAACCAGTGATATAATTTTTGCACAGAGTATTTCATGTTTTTAATGTTTTTTTTTCGCTTGCGTTGTCTTTATGCTGATTCATTAGAAAAGAAAACATTTGCATTGCTTATCGGGAGCCAAGAGAAGCGATAAGAAAACAGCAGGCAATAAATTTTGAGCATATGCAGATATATCTGTGGAAATGTGTGCCGCATATTTGTTCTTATATTTGACAAACATCAAGCGATAAGTGTAGATATGTATGTACATACATACATAGCATATGTACTTGTGTATGTGGTAGGTAGGTAAGCTGGAGTGGGGATGGCGAGTGTAAACAGTATTTAGTCCAGATTCCAGTGTGCGCAGCCCTGGTCCATTCCACATACAGCTGTGAGCACTATTTGTGTGCTACATCTGGTGATCAAATACGCCCTCCCGCTCCTCTTCCCCTCTCTGGACAAAAACAAATATTTACAAAATGCAAGCAAGTGAAGTTGCGAACGAAGCAGCAAAGGAAAATAGAGGGGGATGGGTGGGAGCAGTGGAAGATGGGGCAAGGCAAACTGTGCCGCCAACAACTTCCGTGCTGGGAGCACTCCCTACCCCGCTCCCTTTCTCCCGATTCTTCTCCTTCTCTTGCTCTTTGCCCGCCCTGTTCGTTAACACTTTCTGGATTATGCAGACTCCACCAACACAAACATGTTTTCACACACGCACACATTAGAAGATTTCCACTCTGGACTGCAGTTATTCAAACGAGCTTCTCCCCATCTCCCTCTCCCCCTCCACCCAACCTGAGCCTGAAATCAAACACGAGGCGATGGCGCTTTTACCGTTTACAGATGTGTCATCTTTCCAGCCTTTCCCGTCTTTCACACCTCGTTCCCTGCTCCATTCGCCAGTGTCTGGCATAAATATTCATCTTTCTATGCAAATCATTCGCTCGCAATATGTTTTGAATGATGCTCAGGTGGGTCTTTTGGTCTCCGGCGGGCGGACTCGTCATTCGATTAGCCCCAGCCCACTTCGAGCAGGCAGGGGCAGGCACCTCGAAAGGGGTTAACGACGGAGTCGGTCGGTCCAGAGAATCCAGCGCGCGCTTTACTTCCATTTTCTAATGAACGTCGATGCATGTTTTAGCATAATTACATTCTGGAATCTGGAAACGATTTTCTTGTGCAAAAAAGCCAAAACATTATCTAAACGGTTATTCAGTCTGGCTGCTAGCCTAAATAAAATTCTAAACTTGAATACATTGTCTTTCAGTTGAAGAAAAACATGTTTAAATACTCTGTTCTTAAAAATTTCCATGAAATTGTTGTTGCCCTGCTCGGCAAAGAACAGCAAAAGAATTTGGATTAGTGCAAAATTGTTTGTGTATAGCGCCTTGTACTCGAAAAGCTTACCTACATAAGCTGTGATCATTTACAAAACAAATGCGACGCGTGTGCGTAGGCACCCCTGTTTTAAACTCTAACTGTTCTTTAGTCTGACTTCTAGACCAAATAATATTAAAAGCTTAAAGATATTTTCTTGAGTTTAAGTTGCAGAAATCATGTTTTAATAATTTAAAGTTGGTGTTGAGACACCAGAACAATTAGAAATATATTTAACAAATTTCGCCACTTTGTGGTAAAGTGAAAAGCTATTTTAAAAAGTTACTTTATTGCCTGTGCTTTGAGTTACGACTATTTAATGAAATCCGGCATCTCGGATCTTGGTTCTTCTTGTTCCGAAGCGATTTCGAAGAAATCTGAGTCATTCGTTGGACTTATCTGACGATCATCTCATAACGGCTTGCCAAGCGAAATCGTTGTTGGCCTTGGTTAATTGCATAGGCCATTCCATTCGTTTCTTTCACTTGGCCGTAATTAAAATTCCTCATTACTCATCCGATTTGAGTGGGGAGTTCGTTTGTGCTTAGTGGCGCCCGGTCCCCTTAACTCCGTGGGCCAAGAAAGTAGGTCACAGCCTGGCCAGAGCCTGCTAATAATAATTATTATTCTGGCTTGCCCCAATCGAAAGCGCTTAACGCTTCAGCGAAGCCAACAGAGGCAGCCGGGGGGAATGGTCAATGGCAGGAGATGGGGCGATGGGACATTGGCTAGCGTTGCCTTTGTTGTGTATATGTATGTGTGCTTCGATTTCCAAAGACCACACCAAACTATTTTCGGCTGGCTGAGCATTAGCTCGGCGACTTGTTTTGGCCAATTCCAACCTGCAGTTGGGCATGGGTTCATTGAACGATTTGAGGCTGGGCTTCTGCTTTGTTATGACTTGTTGCAGTGGCGGAACAATGATTAAACCATAATTGATTCCCTGTAATTCACAGAGAACCTGCTGCAGAACACATACTACAATGGCGAGACCGGTGACAGCAGTCTGGGCAGCGAGTGCGGAGTGGGTGATGTCCAGAATCAGCATGACGACCCGGGCGATGGACTGGGGCCCCTGCCCCCCAAATGGGAGACCGCCTACACGGATCGCGGAGAGCTGTATTTCATCGAGTGAGTCATCAAGGATATACCAATGGTTGATCGTGGATTAACACGAACTATGTATCTTTACAGTCACAACACCGGAACCTCCCACTGGCTGGACCCGCGGCTATCCAAGTACCAGAAGAAGTCACTGGAGGATTGCTGCGAGGATGAGCTGCCCTATGGCTGGGAAAAGATCGAGGACTCCATGTATGGAATGTACTTCATTGACCATGTGAACCGCAGGACGCAGTATGAGAACCCAGTGCTAGAGGCCAAGCGAAGAGCGGCAGAGCAGCGCCAGCAACAGCAGCAGCAGCAGCAGCAACATCAGCATCAGCTTCAGCAGCAGCAGCAGCAACAGCTGGTGCAAGAACAGCGCTCGAAGACACCTATTATACTGCCAGAAAACATAGTCTCGGAGGCGTCTGTCCAGCAACAGGAGGAGGAGGAGGACGAGGAAGTACTCCCTGCTAAGCTGCCCTACAAGTTCACCCGCAATCCAGCCGAGCTGCAGGGTCAGCGCATCAACACCACGCTGGTGAAGTCATCTCGTGG
Organism: Drosophila parvula; assembly: GCA_018904695.1. Taxonomy (NCBI): domain Eukaryota; kingdom Metazoa; phylum Arthropoda; class Insecta; order Diptera; family Drosophilidae; genus Drosophila; species Drosophila parvula. The sequence goes on along the minus strand of JAEIIG010038452.1, from coordinate 78,226 downwards.
TCTGGGCTTCACCATCGTCGGCAGTGACGGTACCTCTGGCGGGGATGTAGAGGAGTTTTTGCAAATCAAGACCGTGGTGCCCAATGGTCCCGCCTGGCTGGACGGACAGCTGCAGACTGGCGATGTGCTGGTCTATGTGAACGATACCTGTGTGTTGGGCTACACGCACCACGATATGGTCAACATTTTCCAGTCAATACTGCCTGGCGAGAGGGCAGCCCTCGAGGTGTGTCGCGGCTACCCACTGCCCTTTGATCCCAATGATCCCAACAATGAAGTGGTCACCACCATGGCGGTGGACGGGCGAGAGTCGGACAAGCAGCGACGCCTCAATATGGATGGTAACTATAACTTCTTGGACCTGTCCGGCGAGGGAGGAGCGCTGGCCAGTAAAGCTGCCAGCGGCTTCATCCTAATGAAGAAGCCCGAGCTGTACACCTTCTCTATTATGAAGGGCGCCATGGGCTTTGGCTTTACCATCGCCGATTCCGCCTGCGGGCAGATAGTGAAGAAGATCCTGGATCGCAATTGCTGCACCCAGCTAATGGAGGGCGATGTCCTGCTGGAGATCAATGGCCTGAATGTGCGCAGCAAACCGCACTTTTACGTTGTGGAACTGCTCAAGGAGTGCAGCCTTACGACGCCCACAGTCGTTAAGATACAGCGCACTCCGCCCGATCAGTCGGCCAGCAATCCGCTCACCCAACTGGGGCAAGTGGGGAATGTGGCCAAGCTGCGCAAGAACTTTGTGGGCAGCGGCCTCTTTCGCAGCAAGACGCCTACGGCGGACCTGTACAGCACCCAGGTGAAAGAGGTGCTGCCCATGCGCCCCAAGACGCCGCTGGTGGATACACGGAGAGCACGCGTGCAGACGCCCAGCAATGAGGTAGACGGTGAGGCTGGCGGCGACTTGGTGCCCGGCAACGAAACGGAGTCACGAAAACCACTGCAGTTGCATGCGCAGGGCAAGTCGAACAACAGTCTGCAGGAGCTGGATGACATACCCTACATGGACCCCTATCCCAAGATGGTCAGTCGGCTGAGCGAGCGTCTGGCGGAGGCCACGCTCCAGAACGAAGTTAATGGCGGCATTTACGGACTGCCGCCCAGCATGCAGCCACTTCCCTTGCCGCTGGTCCACCATGAGTCCTGCTATTGCTACGACTGCCAGGCGCAGCGCTATCGTCCCGGCTACTTCGTTCAGGCGCAGCAGGGAACCGGCAGCGGTCAATATTCGCCGCTGCAGACCGCCCACCTCCAAAACGAGCGTATCCAGCGAAGGGTCAACGAGTTGCTCAGCGATCGAAGGCGCGTGGGCTTTGCCAACCTCGATCCTCCCCACCAGCAGCAGCAGTCACAGATCCAGCACTCGCCCAGCTGGCGGAATGGAGCCCTACTAGACGCCTCCGAAGACGCCGACCGTTGCGAACTGACCGAGGTAACGCTGGAGCGGCAAGCGTTGGGCTTTGGCTTTCGTATTGTTGGCGGCACCGAGGAGGGATCCCAGGTCACTGTGGGTCACATAGTGCCCGGTGGGGCAGCGGATCAGGACCAGCGCATAGCCACCGGCGACGAAATACTCAGCATCGACGGCATTAATGTGGTAAGTAAGCCTTCCTAAGCCGTAATTTGAGCTTATCCTTATCTTCTTGCAGCTGAACTCGTCGCATCACAAGGTTGTCTCCTTGGTGGGCGAGTCTGCCCTGCGGGGTCAGGTTACCATGATACTGCGACGACGGCGGTCTTCGCTTTTGCAGCAAGCTTTGCCTTTGACCGTCCAGCAGCGGCCATATCCCTACGATGTGATTGTGAGCCGGCATGAGAACGAGGGATTCGGTTTCGTTATAATTTCCTCATCGAACCACTATTACGGCTCCACTATAGGTGAGACTGAATACTTGTACTTGGATCACTCATATATATATTGCAACGTTTCATCTTTAGGAAAACTCATACCCGGTAGTCCGGCGGATCGTTGTGGCGAGCTCAAGGTGGGCGATCGCATTGTGGCAGTCAATCGCATCGAGATAGCTGGCATGTCGCACGGCGACGTAGTGAATCTCATCAAAGAGTCCGGTCTTCATGTGCGCCTCACCATCGGCTGCCCGCTGAAAGAGGGCGGTCCCAGTCCCGGCGGCAGTAGCGCCAACACTCCTCTCCAGCCATCGCCCAGTCTGATGAAGACACCAACTCTCTCGCACCAGCAGCAGCAGCAGCAATCCCATACGCAGCATTCACAGCAACTTCACCACCATCCACATCAGCAATTGGAAATGCCGATGTCCATGCCCATGCCCGGACATGGCAGCTACTTGGAGCGGCCCAGCAACAATATCGCAGCCACTCTGGCCCTGCACCAGCAGCAGCCACAGTTATGACTCTGAGACCTACGGATTCGGCTCTACAAGAGCTTTCTCTAGTGTTAAGTTTTAGAACTCTGTTAAGTAACCCCAAAGACTGAATTTAGTAGCATTTTGTAGGTGGATAATGCGAGTCTCTTTTACACCAGTTTTATTAGATCCCCTTTAGTGGAATAGGTTAGAGATTTTAACAATAAGCTCAGCAGTAAGAGAATTCAGCCAGTTTTTGTAAAATACGACCCCCCAAATTATACTGTACAAATGTAAAGGACTTCAATATTTTACCCTAATTAGGCATTATACATTAATACATATATTACATTTGAAATATACGCAATACACAGTCAAACTCAAAGACTTTTTTTAACAAAAAATTCGAGTGCATAAAGTAGTTTGGCGTTACCTATCTTTAAGCTTATACTGTCTTTGGTCAACCAGTTATCGAAGAGCGTCAATATATACATAGTTTCAATAGAGTTGGGAGCAATAAAAAATTTTCAATGTTTTTATTTGTTTCCTTTAATTTATTTTGATTTAAATCAATATTCAGTGCAACTTATGAAAGAGGAAACGTATTAAGGACAATTAGCCATCAAGTTGCAGCTGCCATAAATATCACTTTGACTGATATCTATGGTTAATGTTGATGTAATTATAGGTAATTGTGTTTGGTGGACCGCCATTGTTGGACAGAGCACGGGTGATCTGCTGGACCTCGGCAGCAGCCATGCGATTGTTGGCCTGGATCTGCCGATGGGTCACCTTACTCGGCTTGGCACATTGGTTGGAATAGGACACCTGGTACTCGTTTTGTTGGCTTTGGCCTCCATTCCAATTGTCCAGTTGTCGGCCACTCATGGTGAAGGTGCTTAGGGGAAAAATAAACCCATATCTTAATTTCAATACAATTGGAAAATAATTTACTATACCAACCGAAGTTTAGTTTTTTTTAGAAAAGGCGTCTTAACTCCTTCAGTTGCTTTAAGCTACTGAAGTTCATTTCAGTCTTTTCGTCAGCCAATGGTCCTCTGCGTTCGTCTTGCCACATTAGCAGTTTGGGTTTCTATATACATACATACGAGTATGTACAGATTCTGGATAAGTGCGCAGTAAATTTTTATATACAATTCAGGCTATGTGCCACAAAGCGGTCTCAAAAAGATTTTAGCTTTTATGCTTGGATCAGCTTACGTACATAAATGGTCCAAGTGACGACTCAAGTGTTTATACAGCTTCGAGCACTGCGCAATTTTTAATGTTGCTTTTATTTATAATAATAGGGATACGATATTTAAAAGTCTTTACATATCTTTATGCTGCGAATAGGAAGCACTAAAATTACTTTTGTCTACCTCTATTATCCGTCTAAGTTAAAGCTAGTATCAGCATCGGATTTTGAATAATGTTTTTAATTAATCCAGATTCAGGCAGCATGTAAATATCTTTAAAATGACTAATAACTTGGGATGGGTACGTGAATTTATTAACTCCCAGAGTTCTTTCCGTTAAGGAACTCTGATCTAGAATATAAACATTTAATCAGATAAATTATATATTACCCCGCAAAGGTACACTTCCCATAAATATTAGATAGAGCAAATCAAAGAGAAGGAGCCGGTTTGAATATACAATTCTTTCGAATCCCACAAAAATAAACCCATAAATATTTTAATAAAGCGCTAAGCTCAGTGAAATGTTTAATGGAAACGGACATTTTATAATAAGCAATATATTATAATAAACAAAGGCAATACACTGATTTAGGTTTTAATGAATTCAGATTAATATTCGTGGTTGATATTTATAATATTCACAACGATATTACTGCCAGGTGGGGCCATTTTCGAAATCTCCGATTTTGATGGAATTACTGAATTCGAGGTAGGCATCACTTCTAAATAGCCGATATGGTCAACAGTCGGTTCATCATTGAAAGCCTGTAGCTGTTGACTATTTCTAGAAACGGATTGCTGATTATTTCGGCGCCCAGCATTATTTTTAAGCCGGTTCCCGTTGAAGCGCTGGGATGGAGGCTGATAGCGATATCCATCGTTGGAATAAGAGTTAGATGGGTAGTCGTCATTGGAATAGGAGCTGTATTGATCCTGGCCGTCGTACTGGTCCTCAAAATCAAATTGGTCATCGTCGAAATCATCAAACTGATCCGGATAATCCCAATGTCTAAGCTGTCTGCGACTCATGATCTGTAAAGGGAATCGGATCATTTCCAATTTGTTTATGAATGAAAAAATGAAAAAAGAACTCACAAAGAAAAGCTCCGTCTGCCTTCAACTGCTTCTGTATACTAAGTCCAGGCTTCTCAGCCTCAAACTTTTCAGTTTCAGACTTCTCTCAATCGATTAAGTGTCGACACAGCGAGTTGAACTCATATGGATATAGCAGTATATATGTACATATAGTAAGTATGTATGCAATCATATATGTACGAGTTATTTTGATCGCTAACTTCCCCTTATACAAAAGACAAATCCTCACTCATTGCTGAGCAGGCAAAACCCTCTTCTAAAGAGTACGTACTGAAGCACGATTTCGACGCTCTCTTTCATACATAAGTATGTTTAGTAACCATTTACTAAACCGGAAGAAAAAAGGCACACAAACTTTAATTTGGTGTTGAAACTATCAAATATTCTTTTTAAACAAATCAAGCAAAATGTTTTTGAAAAAAACTATACTTTACATTCTGAAAATACCAAATCCAAAGGTAAATACTTATACATATTTCATTGTCGTTATTTATTCATTTTATTGGCTTGGTTCACTTTTCCAGACTTCTCAAACTGTACACGGGAGTATGACATTATAGCTAATACGAGTACAAGTATGGTATAGAATCATTACAAAAGATAATGCGTCTGTTAATTAGGCTTAGGCTTACGATCATATATATCGCTTATATGGGCTTGATCTTGAAGTGCAGGCCGATGAGTGAGAAGACCAGGCACTTGAGATCCTGCACCAGGTAGTAGAAACAGCGCAGCCCCTCGGGATCCTTTGATCGGTTCACGTCCACCAAGGAGCCGGTTTTTGAGGTTGTAAACGAGATGTGTTCATCGCCGATGACGATTTCAAGTTCCTGAAACGCACCTGGTTAGTACAGCACCTCACATGCGGTCGTCCAATGAAAACTCACCTGGCGACCAACGCGGTCTGGTGGCGGCCACGGCAGGTCGTCCTCCTGCATAATCTCCGAGTCGATTATTATCCGCTTTAGCTCTTCCATCACGGACTGATGGACGAATGCCTCCTTGCGGATCATGGTATCATTTTTGTAGTTGGAGTTGTTGGCGTATCGCAGCTTGCCGTCCGGCCGGAACTCGAACTCCAAGAACTCGTGCCCGAACTTGCCCTTGTGGCCCACGTAATAGCGCAAGTAGAAGTCCTCCGTAGACATAATAAGGCTAGTTGTTTATCTGTGATGTTTTATTGAAAACTCCTGTTAAAAAATGCTATTTATTTTCTCAACTTTTACCGAAAACGCGGTAGAGATGGAAGTCTCTCGATTTATCTATCCGCAACCATTGTTCGTAGAGATGTGATCCGGCTTATATTTTAAGTCACGACACAGCACGAACGAAACGAATATGTTACATATGTTTTCCTCCTTTTGTTTAAATAAGAAGAAATACATTTCCCTATATGTATATGAATTTATTTATATTTTATAGTTATGAGCTGGTGATAATTATAATTCAGTTTCTATCGGGCGCGTTTCGTGTCACGATAAAAGCACGCGCCCAACTCCAGTCGATTGTGCGCGAAGAGGAAGCAGGCGATGACCGTCTATCGATAACACCATAACAATCCACCTCCAAGTCGCTCTGATTTGTGTTAAAATGTAACTTAATTCTGTGGCCATGGATCTACCTCAACAAGTACTTCGTTCCCGCGCCTCGGTAAGCCTCTTTCCCCCTTTCGACACGACAACCGTGCGCCTTCCAAGCAACATTGTAAATAGTGCAAAATTGCAACAAAGTTGTAAATTCGGATTGTTTGCCCATTGTGAGTGTTTGGTTGTGTGTGTGATTGGCCACCGCCGTTGTAATGCGTCTATGCCAAAATGTGAGAGAACGCACGGCTAGCTCTCCGACTCCAGGTCCGGTTCGAGCGGCAGCTCCACCTCCACGTCCTCAGCTATGCTCCCGCCGTATCTCGGTCAAAGTAATTTTACAAAAACACAAACGTCCATTAATTTCCGGAGAGAGAGCCGGAGAGAGATGAGCGCAAAGAGAGGCGCGCCAAGTGAAAGTGCAAGGACTTGCGGGCTCATGCGCCGGACTTGGCGGGAAAACGTATAACGGAAAACGGAGCACGTGCGACCCCAGTCGTCCTTCGGGAAATGTCGGTCGTGCAACAAAGTTGCGCTCAGCTGCGACTCCGACTCCCAGTTCTCGATTCCGACTCCGAGTGCGTGCGCTCTTTACGAGCGGTTACTTGGTGGTGGTTTGTTTTGACTGTCCGCCCGGAAAATCGATGACATTGAGTGCAACAAAGTTGCCGCCCAACGCGCGCTGCATCCTCCTCCGTCGCCTGTGTGCCCCGCCTAGTAATGCTCGAGTGCCTGGGCTTCTCCTACGAATCCCACAATATTTACAGCAGTTTATGCAAACAAATCGCACTCGCTCTCGCTCTGCCCCGCTCGGGGCTGCAGTTTCTCGCTGCTCTCCGTCCGGACTCCGGATTCTAAGGCCGGAGCAGCTCTGTCGGGCCTCAGTTTACAACTTTGTTAACTTCGGGCCTTTGTGTGAGCAGTCTGTATCCAGGACAGTAACCGGGACGGAGTTACTTTGTTGCGCATTAATTGATTTTTTGTGTCTCTTTGTGGGAACTTCAAGTTGTAATAAAAACGGTGCTAACTTTGTCATTATTAAGAGTCCTTTTGAGCAGGAGAAATCGGTGAGTGCATTACAAGGATGGAAAGATTATGAAATGGAGGCGGCTTGTGCGAAAGTAAAGTTTGGGGGTAGATTGTGTGTATCCAACATGGAGTGGAATGGGGCGTTTACATATGTACATATGTATGTACTTTGCATATATGGATGGAGTTCGCTCTGGGGGAAACCCCATTAATCACTAAGCTAATTCCCTTCTGCAATTCCATAGCATACATTTATGGGTTTTCTTTATTTTGGTTATAAACTTGTAAAGCTATTTATTGAGCACGAAACCGTTTGCTGGCACGACAGGCTCATAATAGAAAATGGTTTTCCCATTTGGACATTTATTTCAGACCATCTAGGGACTGTCCTGCTATCCGTTGCTAGTGAAAAATCTACATGCAACATACCACCGCCTCTGACGGAGCAATTATGGATACATGAAACAATTCACGAAGTAACGCGAACCCAACATGTCAGCGAACCCCAGTCCCGGCGCCAGTATGCAGCCCCACCAAAATGCAGCAGCCCCTTCCCTTAGGGAGCGCGGTCGGGAAGGCAGGTCAACGAGCTCCTCCTCGCAACGCAACCTGCTCGAGTTCCTGTGCATCTGCGTGGCCTGCATCGCCTGCTATTACAACAGCACCCAGTGCGGCCTGGTCTTTGACGACATCAGTGCGATAAGGGATAACAAGGACCTGCGGCCTCACACGCCGCTGCGCAACGTCTTCCTCAACGACTTTTGGGGCACGCCGATGCGCAAGGAGCAGTCCCACAAGTCCTATCGGCCGCTCACCGTCCTGACGTTTCGTTTCAACTACTTGCTGCATGCGCTGGAACCGTTTGGCTATCATTTCGTTAACCTGCTGCTGCACTTGTCGGTCTGCCTGCTGTGGCGTCGGGTCTGCCGGTTGCTGCTGCGCCAGTGTGCATCATCATCGCGGGGCAGTAATGCGACCTCGGCCCCATCTTCCTCGCTCAACACATGCGCCTTTGTGGCCTCGCTGCTCTTCGCCACTCACCCGGTGCACTCGGAGGCCGTTACTGGCGTCGTCGGTCGCGCTGAATTGCTCTCTTCCATCTGCTTCCTGGCAGCCTTTCTCAGCTACGCAAAGTCCGTCGATGTAGCCGATTCGGGTTCGGTCGGTGGTTCGCCTCGCACCCATTGGCTGGCACTATTTTCTTGCTTTGGCAGTTGCCTGCTGGCCTCCATGCTGTGCAAGGAGCAGGGCATCACCATTGCCGGCATATGCGTGGTCTACGAGCTATTTGTGGTGCAGCAGCTGCGCCCGCTGCATCTTTGGCAGCTTGTGTTGCGTCTTTTTGAGGAGCAACAGCCTGAGCAACAGTCGCCCAAGTTAATCAAAGCTTCCAGCTTGCGACGCTGGTCTTCCTCGGCACTGTGGAAACGGCTGTGCTTTCTGGCCGGCATAACGCTGGCTTTGCTGGTGGGTCGGGTCTATGTGATGGGCTCTCAGCTGCCCATCTTCACGCGCTTCGACAATCCAGCCTCGGCGGCGGAAACGCCCGAGCGGCAACTAACCTACGGCTACCTCATCTACCTGAACTGCTGGCTGCTGCTCTGCCCCGCGCAGCTCTGCTGTGACTGGACCATGGGTGAGAGCTACTTAAGAAAGCGAAAATTGAAATCTATATTATTCCTCTTTCTTGTTGCATATATTTCAGGCACTGTCCCGCTGCTGGAGGGCTTTGGGGATCCACGCAACGTGACCACATTGCTTACATTTGCGGCGCTGGGTGCTTTGGTTGTCAAGGCTTGCTTCTCTCGCAACTTGGCACAGTCACGAACGCTGATCATGTGCCTCGGTTGGATGGTGCTGCCCTTTCTCCCTGCCTCCAATCTGTTTTTCCCCGTTGGCTTTGTGGTGGCCGAACGCATCCTGTACATGCCATCAATGGGCTACTGCCTGCTGGTGGCCTACGGCTTTCACCAACTACAGAGTCGCCACAGATGGCAACGATTGGGACAGGTGGCCATGGCCATCCTGCTGCTCTCGCACGCTTTAAAGACACATCAACGCAACTGGGACTGGCGCACCGAGTACTCGCTGTTCATGTCCGGCGTGCATGTGAATCAGCGCAACGCCAAGTTGTACAACAACGTGGGACACGCTCTGGAGAACGATGGCCGCTACGAGGAGGCATTGCTGTACTTCCAGCAGGCCGTGCGCATACAGACGGACGATATTGGGGCCCATATAAATGTGGGGCGAACCTTTAACAACCTGAAACGATATGCGGAGGCCGAGCAGGCGTATGTCCAGGCCAAGGCATTGTTTCCCCAGGCGAAGCCTGGCGTTAGCTACCATGCGCGCATCGCTCCCAATCACCTGAATGTGTTCATCAACCTGGCGAATCTCATAGCCAAGAATCAAACGCGACTGGAAGAAGCGGATCACCTGTATCGGCAGGCCATTAGCATGCGAAGCGACTATGTTCAGGCCTATATAAACCGCGGCGACATCCTAATGAAGCTGAACCGTACGGCCCAGGCCCAGGAGGTGTACGAGCAGGCTCTGCTCTATGACAGCGAGAATGCCGATATCTACTACAACCTGGGCGTGGTCTTTTTGGAGCAAGGCAAGAGCCAGCAAGCCCAGGTGTACTTTAACAAGGCCATCGAACTGTTTCCAGAGCACGAGCAGGCGCTGCTTAACTCGGCCATTCTGTTGCAGGAACTGGGTGGAGAGGAGGCTCGCCAGCTGTCGCGATCTCGCCTGTACAAAGTGCTGGCCAAGGACGACAAGAACGAGAAGGTATACTTTAACCTGGGCATGCTGGCTATGGACGAGTCGAGCTTCGACGAGGCCGAGCAGTTCTTCAAGCGGGCCATTCATTTGAAGTCAGACTTTCGCAGCGCTCTGTTCAATCTGGCGCTGCTGCTAGCAGATACTAAGCGGCCGCTCGACGCAGTGCCATTCCTCAACCAACTGATCCGCCACCATGCCTCGCATGTGAAGGGTCTGATTCTGTTGGGTGACATCTACATCAATCACATGAAGGATCTGGACGCGGCCGAGACATGCTATCGCAGCATCCTTCAATACGATCCGCACAACACTCAGGGCCTGCACAATCTGTGTGTGGTTTTCGTGGAGCGCAAGAGGCTGGCTAAGGCGGCCGCCTGCCTGCAGTATGCACAGCGTTTGGCCCCCGCCGAGGACTACATTGGTCGGCATCTGCAGATTGTACACGCCCGACTGCAGAAAATCAACAAGTTACCTGATTCGGCGCCAGAGCGACAGCTCGCGTACGAGGACTATGATCCGCTTGAGTTCAAGCTGCCCCAGGATCGGCCCACGCACAAGCCGCGCAAGAGATCATAGCAAAAATTGGCATTGGCCTAAATCAAAAAGCAGTTATAAGCTTGTATAAAGACATTGGTTGAGCGTTAAAATGGAAAGACAATTTCCGAATTCTATGAACGATGCAGAGTCTGATTAAGATAACACACGATGCGGGGGGAGTGCTCCACTCCGGATAATTCCATTGTACTTATTAGTTATTAGAGTGAATCTCAGATTTACCACTTATTTTAACAGGTATTTTATACAACTTCTTTGTACGGATTTCAGGTGAAATTCGCCAACTTCATCTGACACTTGTTTTGTAAATACATTTTGTAATTAACATTTAAAGGGCCAGCAGTCTTGCATTTACCAAAATAACGTAATGATATGTACTTAAAGAAATGAATAAAAAAAATGATATACTTATGATAAAAACCAGATTTATTACTTGACTTACCTTGCAGAGTGACCGAAAACAGACTTCAAAGAGTCTCTCTCTCAATTTTGTGACGTATTTTTGTTTTCTCTTACGATTGCACTAATTGAGAGAGCCGAGAGAAAATGAAGGAGAGCCCATGTACAACTATATAATTGTAATTGTATCGTGGGAGAGCCGATCTGAGACGTTCTGAAACTCTTTAAGCGACCGACAATAAACCTAAAAGAGTCTCTCTCTCTTTCGTTTTGTAATTGTAATCTAAGAGCGCGGCTTAAACAAAACTCAATCGTTCGCCATTGTATCTACTTTCCAAAAGAGAGGAAATATAAATGGGATAGGAAAGAGAGATATGCAAAATAAGAGAACTAATGAAGATGAAACCAGAAGGTACCCTGAGAACTTTGATTAAAACCAACATTTTGATGATCATACTCTGTTTATTATTATCTTCATTTTGCATTTGTGTGATATTGACCCTTAAATATGTAAATATATGTATTCAGTAATCTGAAAAATAAATCTTTGATCGATAGCCGCTTATAGTTATATTTTTCGAGCTCAGCACAAGTTAGTAATGCTCTCTTTAACGACTAATAGTAATCGCATTTGATATAGTTTACATAACATTCGTTCTCCCTTTGTTGCTATATGCGGACTATAAAATTGATATTTCCTTTCTGATGACATCTACATACCTCGATTCGCTTACAGGTGAACTTATAGCTAGAGGGGGGCACATTAAGATTAAGAAATAATTCCTTATAAAATCGGTGAGCACATTCTGAATAAATGTCATACACAATGGGGGCTACTTCAATAGTATTTACTTATATCAACCGATTTCCGCCTGTTACCGATGACGGTGTTCTGCGAGTGACTAGATTTCCAAGACTTTACTTCAACTATGGCTCTGGCACGAGCGGTCTCCAGATGGCTGTACATAAGGCAGCGGGTGACCCGACTATCCAAGCAGGGACAGGGATAGGATCCAGACTCACTCACAGGCTATTTTGCCATCGAAACTACTAAGGGCTATGGCAAAGGCCTGCATCGCACAAAGAGGATAGCGATAGTCCATGGTGAACACGTCCTCCGAGGTGCGACCAAACTGCATTACAATGTACTCGGGATCGGAGTCGTGGACCAGCTGAAAGTTCTTCACCGACGCCTGGGTGACGCGTCCGTGAAAGTTCAGTACATACGACTGGGTCTCGTCGTTCCACACCGGCGTCTTGTTGTGCAGCTCCACAATGTTGTCCATATTCTGCAAGACAAATTCAAATTAATTAATTAGAATCTAAGTATATACTAGAAAATGGATAAATATTTCACTTTTAACTTCCACAGGTCGAGAATGCCCTGTTGCTTGGGATCCGCCGAACTGATCTTGACACGCTGATCGTCCTCAGTCATGCCCGGCAGTATCACAGTCATGTTGCGGGGTCCCTTAAATCCCAGAATGTTGGTGTCCTGGAAAAGTGAGGAAATTGTGAAAAACATTCGCTTATAACCTACGTAATTAAATACAGAATTAAAATACTAATAATGTTAACAATAACTTAATGTTACACCTATTATTGTGTCCACGGATAACACTTACGTAAATAATGACGGCCAGGTCTAGTCTAGGACTTTCTGAGCTCTCCTTGTTGCCATTGTCAAAGACCGTAAAGGATGTGCCAAAGACATTGGAGCGGAGCTTGCCACAGAAGCCATCGGCATTGCGGGACAGATCCGTGGGATCGCAGCTGACTATATAGTTCGATGTCTTGCTCTTCTTGCGTTTGCGACCTTCAAAAGGAATCGAGAGAGTAAGGTAGCTGCTTTAAAATGAAGGAAAATCGGTACCCACCTCCAAGAAGGAATATCTTCTTGCCGTAGTCCCGCTCCAGATGGAGATAGTAGATGGGAAAAAGGCCACGGTCCATGCCTTTGCGGTCGCGCGTTATGCGACACTTGTAGAGGACACCCTGCGGCGCTGGCTGCATCACGAACTGGTCGATGTTTCCGATGACATCACCCTCGGACTCCCCACCGGCCCCGTTACCCGTTCCATTGCTGCCACCGTCCGCCGTCGTCGCATCCTTGAAGGGTGACGAGGCCAGGCCGGCGGGACGCACTGGCGCCGCTCCAGCCACATTCCGATTGGTATAGTCGTCCTCGTCGAGGGTGTCGCTGAAGGAGTGCTGGCGGGCACGCGGTCGTTGCGATTGGGTGGAGTTGGCGCTGTGCGGGGCGGTCTGCTGCTGCTCAATGACCGTCACCGGGCTGCTCTCCTCGTCCTCCAGCTCGTGTGACGATATCTCCTCGATCAGATCAGCTATAAAGGTAATAATCGTTTTAATTTATAGGTATTGTATCCATTCATATATACAAATTTGTTTTGAATATCGATGCAGTATGGATATTTCGATATTTCCAAACAAACCTATTGACTATATTTAAAAATGTTCTGATTTAAATAAATACAACACAGTACGAAATCTCTAGTGCAAATTAGGAAAGAGATGATGATCTAAAGAACTCGTTTAAAGTGCATTTCTTATCAAAATACAGTTTTGTTCAGGTGTAGGAGAGAGAACTTACCCTCCTGATTAATGGTGCTCAGGCTGCGCATGTTGTTCGAGTGATTGCGACTCGTGTTCATGGCAACTGGAGCTATGCCGCCCCCTGGACTGCCGTTGGCCAAGATCTGGTCCGGATTCTGGGGCGAGCTGATGAACTGCATGGGTCCGTCGTAGGCGTGGAGCTCGCGGCTGTTGCTGCGCATCCCGGACATTGGCCGATTGATCTGGAGATCACTGGCCTGGACCATGCCCGGCGAGGCGCGCTTCTGGCGGATGTAGGCCTCCATCAGCTGACGCTGCAAACATTGTTAATCAGTTCTAATCAGTGGGCACTCGAGAAATGCAATCGCATATATATAATAGATTTCTTAGATTAGATGTGAACCACCTTAGGCTGGGGTAATGAGACAGTAAATCAAATAATTGTGATTACGTCCAGGACAGCAGTTGGCACCGTAACCGTAATTATTTTTGATTTTTCCAAAGCGACAACAATACGTTGGCGTATTTGGTTTTGTTTGCATATCCAATTAGGCGGCCCAGTTTCGAGTTGCAACCAATTGCAACAAATAGAATTTACACCCACGGAGCAGATAAATAACCGCAATAAATGCCTAAATATTTGCATATGCATGGATACCCCTTAATCCCCTCCAGCGGAATGCACAACAAGCTGCAGGTAATTGGCCGCAACGGGGGTGGGGAAAAAAACAAAAAGCCGAGAATCGTGCTGATCCATCAGCAGCACCAACATCACCATCGCCAGCCCCATGGCCATCCCCCCAAGCTCCATCCTCTATCCTCCACGATTGCCATTCCCACTCCCATTACCCAGTCGGGGAGAGCTCTCACTCAATATGGTCTGCGACTGCCGGTGGGTGTGGGAATGCGAATGCAAATGGACGCGGGTACGAGCCACCGCCAAATGACATGTGGGACAGCGGTTGATGGCAATGATTTCATTAAAGATTTAAATTTCAAGTTCACGTTCATGTTCGCCAGCGCAAAAAAAAACAAAAACAAAAAGCCGTATCTGTCAAAAGTTGTGCTGAAATTGCGCAGATAAATCAAAAAGGAAATGTTCGCGCCCTCCTCGCAGGAGTTAAAATATGATATTAAGGCACAAGATTGGCTTCGTAATACCTAAAATATTAATGTGTCCATATTAAAATGAAATATTTGACTTGCAATAGGGCTAAGGTGCTTTTTAACATGTATGTTTTTCAAATGAAGGGAATAAAGAAACGATTATCAGAATTATATATATCCAGAAAAGCACTAGGGTTTTTTTGTAAACCCTTAAAAATGTGCCTACAATTTTCTTTTCAAAATCTCCTCCACATTATCTTTTGTTAGCTTTGAAGAAAAGTCACTCGCTGGTTTTTATCGCCTTTATTGCTTGGCATAAATATCGGGTTTTTGGGTTACAAAACTTGGCAACTACAGGAGGTTAACGTTACTCAGGATACTCTCGACGGTGGAGTTCACTTCGCGCTCCTTGGTCGCCGGATCGCACTGGAGCTGGAAGTAGCCCGGCAGATCCTGCTCCGCCTCGAAGGCACTTGTCCGATTGGCGCCCAGCCACAGGTCCAGCCTATCGTAGATTACGCCGGTGGGTCCCTGCTGCAGGAACGAGTCAATGGAGGTGCGATCCTTGAGGTCAGAGCCCCACAGCAGGACGATGGGTACCTGTGCCTTGCAACGCTGCACCAACGATGGATCCGTCTTGAAGAAGACGGCATTGGGGGAAACTCCGCCCAAATCTAAGGCCTGGGCAAAGTTGACGCTCTGCTCTACGGTGCTGGTACGCGGATCGCTGAAGGCGTTCTCCTTGCTGCTGGAGAGGAAGAGCACCGGATACATGTGCTGCTTGAAGCGCAGCAGGGAGCACAGGTCCGCGTCGAAGCTTTTGATGACGTTGAGTCGACCGCAGCCATGGCGCCGCACCACCGCCAGGATGCGATCGGCAAACAGGTTCTTGTCCAGCGTCTGCTCGCTCTCGAACTGCCCGTCCGCCTTTAGCTGGGGCCACTTGATCTCGATATCGAAGCCGGTGCTCTGATTAACGCGCTCGAAGAAGTCCTGCAGGGTGGGGAAGAGGCGCTGCTCAGGCGGCTCCACGTTATTGTGCGCCGGATACTCGACGATTTTGTTGCCCACAATCTGGTAGGTCTTTAGCTCCTTCAGCTGCTCGTAGGTGATGTCCTTCAGCAGCACTTCCGTAAGGTCGTCGCGACTCGTCGGCGTCTTGGAGTCGATGCACACGCGGATGGAGAAATCGTGGGCAATGATGGGCACCAAGTCGCTCGTCAGCTGAACGTCAAACTCCACAAGGTCTACCCCTAGTTCGGCGGAGGCCAGCATAGAGGCCACAGTGTTCTCGATCAGAGGAGCCGCATTCGACGTAACTGTGAGACTTTTGCCCAGTCCACGGTGGCCGATCTCCAGGGCCGTCCAGTTGCTGCGCCAATAGTTGGCGAAGCTGGTGCGAAGATCGAAGCCATCTTGCTCCATGGGCCGGATGTGCAGGTACTCCAGTCGGAGCACGCCCACCACTCGCTGCCAGAGCGGAGAGATCAGGGTGACGGAGACAGAGCCCTCGCTGCCGGACAGGGAGTTGGGCAGGAGATGCGCGTAGCCCAGCAGTCGGACCAAACTATCCGCGGCCTGCTCGGCATAGACTTCAACCAGGAAGGCCACCTGCTCCAGTTCCTCGAGACCCACGTGGAACATGAGGATATCGGCGGAAGAGAATGGTACTCCATACTCCGGCTGGACACGCAGCTTACTGTCACCGTAGGCCATTCGCACGTACTCCACATTGGCGCGAGCTGAGCTCAGGATGGGCGCTAGGGTCTTTGGATCCACGGGCTGTACTCGCAGGCGCAGCTGGCCGCGTCCCTCCTCCGGCTGCTCCTCCAGAGTCAGTACATCGCGGAACACCTTCAGCTGGAGGATGCTGCCCGAGTCTTGGAGCCAGCCACGTGACAGTTGTCGCTCTCCTCCAATCAGTCCGAACTCGTCGCTGCGGTTCCCGGAGAACTTGGTGGTGTTAAATGTCCTGGGCAGGACGTGTGACTCCCAGCGACGCACCTGCACGGCGCCACTCTGACCCACGGCAGCCGCAAAGAATCGGTACTCCACGCTGCTGTTCTGCGGAATTTCCACGGACGCCGTCCATACGTTGTGCGTGGCGGTGCGATTGAGGAGCACTGCCTGGCCCGCCTGCCAGGCACCAAAAACGGGCAGGTTGCCCGTCAGAGCCGGACGCTCGAAGGCCGCCAGCTGACCCTCCACCGTATCGGGCAGCGTCAGCGTGAAGTTGAATACCAGCGGGGCATTCCGCTTGAGCGGCACGTAGCGCCGCGCGGCATAGTACTTCTCGTAGTAGGATGTATCGCAGAAGGTCTCCACGGGCAGCAGGCACAGGGCACTCAGCCAGGCGACGGTGAACGCCACGAAAAGCTTTGACCAGGACCTCGACATAATGACTGTTGTGGTCTGGCCACAACGGCGATCGCGGTGCTACTGAAGATTGGCGGACGCGTTTGGGACCTGACCACGTTCTTATCGGCGGCAGAGATTTATGGCAGCTGCCACATCTTCGATCAAGTGAGCGACGCGATAAGGTACACCGATGGCTATCGGAGTATCGGCGCGAATGCGACTCGTCTGGCCGGCGGTCAAGCCTGTTCTGTGCTCGCACGTGTGGCCTAGACTCGTGCACCCGGCAGCGACAGATACAGATACAAGTACAGATACAGCTGCAGATATATCTGCGACGTGCTCATCAAAAGCTTTGGGGGCAGTGTCTACGTCATCGTCATCCCGGGTGGCCACAATGGCCGCAGCAGTTTTAAGTGAATTTGATTCCCCAGTATTGCGCAAAAGCTTCACCTTCAACGGCGGCGGGCGGATGGGGCGACGGGAATGGCTACATAGTACGTCGCGCAGCTCCCCTTATGTGGTGGCTGACCCCCAGTCGCGCAATTTACATGGTGAAAGTTTATCAGCGGCCGTGTAATTTATCCGTTTCGCTCAATTACGGATTTCGTAACGTTTTTTTTTTTCGGTTTTCCTTGGGCGTCGAAATAATAATAATAATAATGCCCCCGCGAGCAGCAGCAGGTGCAGTTCCGCCGACCGTTCGAAGGGTAATCAGTGGAGAGCTCGTAATTACGTTGCCAGGTTCTTCAGCAAGGCATCTATCCAACGTGACTTTGGCCTGGCCAACTACTACTCCTCCTCGAGGGACTGTTTCCTGCTGCTGCTGTGTTTTCTTATGAGAAAAACGCGATTATGTGAAAATTCGAAATCAGTTGGCTGCCAAGGAAAAACTCAAGCACTGAGCACGTACGACACACACACAGGAAGCCACACGCAGAGTAGGAAATGCAGAGCTCTCGAGGGGGGAAAAACAAGAGACATCGCCAACGGGAGAATCGAGGAAAAACTTGCAAAAAGTCGAAGTGGAGCACGACTGAACAACAACACAACTCTTCCGCGAGCTTCGTTTATGGCTTGACATAAATAACCAGAGTACAGAGCGGAAAATGCATAAAAGTAAGCTCAGTGCGACGCTTCTAGCCGATGGAGCAGTCGATGGTGCAAGGCATTAGGGTGTAACTTTGTAGCACTGTCATCTGGCACATCTTTGGGCATCGTAAAGACTGTAAATTTAGCACTTTATTTCGAATAGAAGGGGTACTTTTTATGATATCTTGTTTTTGCACAGGGAAATGTTATAATCAGCAAGGGAAACCCTATTACAATACAAATTTATTCGAGTTTGGAGTTGAAAATCTTAAATGCCTGCAGTTTTATTCAACGAAAGAGGAATAAATATATTAATTTATTACTTGCATTAAAGAGTATAATATAAAACCGTAATAACTTATCAATTCAATAACATATCTCCCTGAGGCGCATAAAGTCGCCGTAAAACGGGTGCCTTTTTAGACCCAAATCCCTCGCTTAATACATAATCATAAGGTTTTTATTATTTTTCAATTTTTCCCAAACACACAAGCCAAATTAACGAGGGAGGTGGGCAGTCGTAAAGCGGGAAATGTGCAAATGTTTCTCAGCAACTTTTTGGGTTTTGCTCGGCGCATTTATTTTAATTTGGGCCCAGACAAATTTGCGTATACGTAACGAAGGGGTCGCAATAAAAGACACACACACATACGCGGCGCACACGCACATTGGGGAAGGTCAACTGATGTTTTGGTGTGTAGCATACTTTCGGGGGTCGCGTAATAAAATGATTACTCATACGCCCCGTGAGCAAAACAAGGAAATTGAGAGCGTCAGCAAGGCAAACACTGGCGGGTGGGATGTATGGCATTGTGGCTCTTTTGTAACCACCATTGCCGCCGCCGCCGCCGCCGCTTGTTTGTGTTGTTTGTTGTTTGTTGTTTGCAAATAAGGCAACAGCCGGGACAGGCAAATCAACCCCTTCATCCCTCCACCGCAATCGAGCTCTTGAGCCACCAAGGACCTGCTGCTGACGGTTGATGTGTTTTGGCATAAGGGATTATATGCACGTATTACAGCGGCTTAA
The DNA here is from genome assembly GCA_018904695.1 of Drosophila parvula. Lineage (NCBI taxonomy): Eukaryota > Metazoa > Arthropoda > Insecta > Diptera > Drosophilidae > Drosophila > Drosophila parvula. The sequence goes on along the minus strand of JAEIIG010038452.1, from coordinate 59,088 downwards.
GTGAGCTTCCGCCGGGCCAAAAAGGCGGAAGGCAACGCTGGCAACCCAGAAAAAAAAGTATCTAAAAGTCCTGAAATTTAATAAATAAATTTCCTGCATATATTTAAAAGGCATTCTCTCGATTATTGTGCACCTAATGAGATTAATTTCCTATTCAATAAGCTCACATATTGGTAAATATATAAACTTTTTTCGGGCAAGTGCAGGTCCCCGTGATAGGTGCAAACTTTAATAGAATTGGGCAAGTGGGGAGGTCCTTTTTTCTCCCTACATATCCTCGCACGCACACACAAGCCAAATCCAATAGCTGATGGCCTGGAAAAATGCTCATCAATTTTCAGCCTGGTCAACAGACAATAGAAACAGCTTGGATGTATCCACGATCCGGCCATTAACCCCTGAAGTGCGGAGAGCACGGAACTGGAACTGCGTGAAAACTATTACGAGAGCCATCATCATAACAGCTTTTCGCCTTTGCCTTTGGCTTTGACCCCCGCCTTTCCTCCTCTCCCTGCTTGTGTTGGTTTTGGCCATATTGACATTCATTTACGTGCTCGCTTCATTAAGCCATAAGCGCCGGGGTCGTGTCGGTTGTGTCATGTCCACGCTGTTCTCCGCACAATGGAGACACAATCCCAAACACGAGGATGCTGTTCCTGAAATTGGATAAAGAGCTTGCGGACATTGGCCTATGACTTGGGGCAACATAAAACAAAATGCTCAGTCATTTTGTAGCTATAAAACGAGTCCTTACGAATATGATTCATTCTGAGAGTGAAGCTATAGCTATTCGTAAATAATACACATCTATATCCACACAGAGAGCCATACAAAATGAATGTGTGAAAGAAAATAAACAACGAATGTAAACTGCAAACTGAAACAAAAGTTTCAAATGCACATAAAATTTATTATGAAACTATACGAAGGCCAGCTTCCGGCAGCAAGCAAACCGTTCAACTTTAGATTGGTATTCATCGAACATTTGGCGTATTTTTTCACGTTTTACTTCGTATATTTGCTGTCTAAATAGATTAACACATGACTGAACCCGAACATTCAATATTGGCTAGCTTTAAAAACTTAATGAGTCTGCCAAGCTCTATTTTTTCTCTCATATCAGCTTGTAGTCCCTTGGGTTTAAGGTCAGGTGAATTCAATTTCCGGCTCGACTGAATAACAAGTTAATTCTGGGATCCATTGACCGAACTCATTTGGTTTAGGAAACATGACCACAGAGAAAAGCCACAATCAAACTAGCCAAGGATGTGAATGCTTGCGGACAGATGGACATTAGATCTGGTAAAATGTCGATAATATTGATTGGGCTTTGGACCACAGGATTCAACATTTGATTGGGTTATGGAAATAACACAAGATTACATAAGGTAATGTTTTTTTAGGCTCTTAAAAACCTCCAATTAACTGAGTTGTTATCGACTTTACGGCTCTCATTGTCGATTTCAATATTTCAAATATTTGTTTAATAGACAAGAACATCAAGCTAGGTTAAAATGCTGAAAAAATGAATAAAGCACAATCGTTATTATCGATATCGATATTATAATTTAGAATAGGCGGTTGTGTCCGAACGATACAATTTATATAGTATATTTTATATAGTTATTAAATCTATTATTTATTATTGGTGGCTGTGCCAGCTTTGCTGTAATCGAAGCTATCATTTACATCGAGGATTCTGTGAGACCAATCGATAATACCGATACTTTAGTTATTGAAACTTTCATTTACCATCACTGACTGTGCTAGCTCTACTGCGACTTTTTCTTTTTACATACAGCCTGGCAACTGGCAAAGCTGTCTCCTTAGTCCGGGCTTGCAGTTGTGTGCTGGCCAACCGCAAGGCAAAGCAACAAATGGGAAAAAGAAAATTGCTGTGGTTTCCCCAAGCCCCCGGTTCCGTATCCTTTCTCGGCAATCGTCCTGGTTTTTCCCTCCCTTCCGCTCAATGTTCTTGGCAAGCACTTTGATTTCCGTCTTCGGGGCCTGACAAGTGCAAATTCTCTTGCTCACACAGGCCCACTGACAAAGTTTTTTAAGACTCGTCAAAGCCACTTAAGGACCCAAAGCCCTGTCACAAAATACATTTGAGACGCGTGAGATCCTCGGGCGCAAATTAGTTACGTTTTTAGTGTAATTCCCCCCCTTGCAGCCCCCGTTTTGTATGCAAATTCCGAACAATAACAAGAATAACAACGAGAGGCAACAAACGGAGACAAGAAACGACATTGACTGCGGCTTTGTGTGTGAGCGCGCGAGTGCGAGCGCCCCCCTCCCATGTGTGAGCATAATTCTGGGTGTGTGTGCGTTAGAGCCTAAGAGTATGCAGCGAAATGCGATAAGGGGCAAGTGCCAGGGACAAGTGAAAAGGAATAGAAAACAATCGCGATGCCAACGCGGCCACATTGAGCCATGTCCTGGGATATTTATAAAAGCAAAAAGGCACATTCATATGTACTCTTGTGAGCTCTAGGACGTCGGAATTACATCTTAAGTATAAAGATTTAATTATAACAAAGGATATAAAAGGTACCATAGCCTTGTTCTCCGAAAATAATGGTATTTAACTCTATTAAATTAATTTTCGTAGTCTCCAGCCTGGTAGAGTACACCCTATTATTATTATCTTTATCCCTACATGGAATTATAAGTAATATTTATCGACTTATGGCCCACCAAGTCGAAGCCACGGTGCAGAGAAGTCAAAGAGAAGTTGCCTCTGGCGAATCCCGGCCTTTGTTCTACATATTTGCGAGTGTCGGAAGGCATGTGTCCGCATTGGTGATGGGCCAGGGAAGGCTGACTAGCAGAAAGTCCGTGGGCTCACTCGTTAGCAGTAGGACACATGGTCCCGTAGTCGTAGCTTCAGTCTCAGCCATCTCCTGTTCACGCTTCTGCACCTGCCCCGGGACTTTGGGACGTCGGAACATCGGGACATTGTGCAAACACCCAGGAGCCGGATTGTGCTGCGGCCCCGCTCTCCGCAGAAAGGTCAAATCGAGTTCCGACTGGCAGGTCCTCCATCCGATGTCCCGAGTGTACCCAGTGATGGCGGGCTACCGATTCCCCGGATATGCCAAGTTCCCCGGCCAGTGCTTGGGGAAGGAGAATTGTTTGTGCGGGGCAAACACAAAGAGTTGGCAGGTGGCGACGAGTGAGTCGGTTGCCTGGCTATTGTTGCCACGGGAATGCGGCACCTAGGACGTTGTCGGTAGACAGGAAGAAATACCACACACTTGTGTTTAGACATATTTTGATCTGGGTGGGAATTCCCATGAAATCCAACTTTAAGACACTCATGAAATTCAAATGTAATTATTAAAGTAATATTTTGGAGTAATATGACATATTTAAGTTGCAACTTTAAGACAAATTTTAAGTTCCTGTTTTTATTAAACTTAGTTTTGTGAAATATCTCGATCAAATGATAAATATATCTCGATTTATCGCATATCGAACCGTAAAACTATCGTCTAATATCGATACAGCTTAGATCAGATCCAATATAGCTATAAGAAGTTTAATTCTCTCAGTGTTCTTAAATATTCTGCCCCATTCTGTACGCTCCCTGGCCGATGGAGCTGTGGAGGTGCTGTAAGTCCCGATATTAATGGACTTGGCCTGTTTGAAGAAGGGACTTTATATGCCCCTTTTTGTTGCATGTACAGTTCATCCAGGAAGCACAAATATGGAGTAATGGAAATAATTAATATTAGCTTGCAGTTCTTTGCCAGTTCTTGTGAAAACTCATTAAGTCTGGTTTTATATTTTTCACACAGTGATAAATTTCAATGAAACCTCTGGGGAAGAAATTGTTTTGAAAATTACCAACGTATTACAAGCCACATATTTCCATTTATTAAACCCATTGTTTGTTTCCTAAACAAGTTTTACACGACTCCCTTTTGCTGCAATATTTTTAGGTTAGCACGTTTCTGCCAGGATAATAAAATAAAAATCACATTTCCCCAGCCGAATGTGTGTAGCTTCTGTTTGGGTATAAAAAGAAAACGAATGAAAAATGTAAAATTGAAAAAGTTTTGGTTTCGCTCGCGATGCCACTGGGTTGCACAATATTTTTATTGCTTGAAAAAATGTTGGCCCATCGCTTTGTTCTTGGCCAAATCCCGAGCTGAGGCAACTTTCCTACCAACTATTCAATAGTTCTTACAGTTTTATTCGACTCAGCTCATAAAGTTTCGAAAAAAAAACGGCTAACAACTTATAAAAAGTTGCCCGAAAGAAGAAATTTTAATTAATTAAAGTGCTGCTTAAGCCATTGTGTTGACCACGAAAAACCATTGAAAAATGCTGAAAATCTCTAAGGTATTCTCCGGAAAATGCTTTCCAGTCTTTTGTTTTCTCACTTAACCCCCACAACCTTCCACTTTCCACGGCTTTTCAGCGCGTCAAAGTGAATGGCGAATGAGCAGCTGCAGTCGTTTCGGTTTAAAGTCTCCGAAATTTTGTGGCATTTTGAGGACCCTCGTGATGTGTGCGCATAAAATGAAGACCCCGCATGCACACATGGACATGCCTTGCTTGCATCTCGCTTTATATATTCAAGGATATTCGCAGCACCTCCCAACGCCCAGCTAGCATTCTTTGGTTAAGTTTTTTCCTGGCTCTGTCCTGCCACCAGTCTCTGGGTCTCCTCGTTTTTATTTCCCTGTCTCAATATGGAAATCCTCCGACCACACACACATTTCCCTCACACACGCAGCATCCGGCTCTGTCTCTGACATCCTCACATATTTATTTGCTACTTACGAGATATTACTTTTCCTTATTTCCCTCTTTTTGGCTAGATAAATTCGCTTTCATAAAAATGAGTGCAAAATCTGCGCTCAAGATATTCCTGTTGCATACCAAAAAATGGTTCAGACCTTCTTTGGGGTGAAGTTTTTGTGTGAGGTTAACCGAGGTGAGGCTTTGGGATGGAGAGATAGTTCTGCGGTCACCCGGGGGACTAGGAGTTGAGTTTCTTAAGGTGACGAAACTGTGTGAAATATAAACAAAGTTGCTGCAAAAAGTATGTGACAAATGGCAGGAAACTTTGCGTGAAGGATAAACATGAAGCGGGGAATTAATTCAGCTGAGAGTTCGCAGGTACCACACATGTGTGGGTTATATGCAGGATATATATACGGTTTTTTTGGCAGACACCAATCTAGTTTTAGTTCACGAATCTAGGGCAGCTTAATTTGGAAACATTTCAGAGTAAATTTCTCCTTTTTTTTCTTTATTAAAAGTTGTAACTTTTCAAAGAACAAAAAAAAAAAAATAACCTGACCAATGAAATCCTAACTTATGGTCCCCAGGCAACCAGAAAAATGTTGTCGCATCTTTTCAAGTTAATCGGCTTTGTCCCAAATATATATATAACCCACATATATATTATATATCCTTTTTTTTTTCTTATTTCTCTGAAAGAATCCCAGTTTTTCCAGTTACCCGAAACGCTTAACAACTGCATATGTGTGTGTCAGTCAGCGGAAGGAGGGACTGTGGAAAATCTGCTTTGGCATTTTACAGGCAATTGGAAACTTTCAATATAAATGCTTCTGTGTGTGCCTTTGATTGCGGTAACTGGGAAATGGCGAATGCGAATGCGAATGCGAATACGAATGAAACTTTCAACGTCCGGAGGGACCGGACGGATGGGACCATCAACGAGCCACAAGGGAATCGAGAAGCTCCGCCTTCCTGCCCATGGAGGAGGGCAGACACATTGAACACATTTAATGCCCATGGATATTGCCTGTCGTCGGCCAAATGACTCGATTGAATATTCATGTGGCAGGGAGGAGGGATGAGGGTATATCTCTCTCTCTGTCTCGGTACAATCGTTTAACCACGTACCCCGGGGGCACCTCTGCTAATTTACTTGCAATTATGATAAGACCTTGTGCGCTTGACAGTAACTGGACAGGGATTTAACTGGATTTGGCAAATTGTTATTTAATTAGGGTGACAGCAGAGAGCCTAAGCCCTGCTGGCATGTATTTACATTCACTTGTTGTGTGAGCGGAAGGCCTGGCAGCAGCTGCATTTCCGTTTCGCTTCTCCTTTCGTCCTGGCGAAACTTGAGCGTAAAATTGCAGCCTACTTAGGCGGGCAACGCTGCCTTGAGTGCGCCGCGTGAATGGGAAAAGTTTCCCTTTCATCTGCAGGCTACTGCTGCTACAGTCCTTATTACGCATCCTTGAAAGCAACAGCCGTGACAGTTTGTGGGCGTATTCATCAAGTGACGACAGTTATAAGCAGACAGTAATTATTTTAATTGCATCTGGGGACAGTCTGTGTGGGACGTGTGTGGGAATTCATCCGGCATGTCAGCGTTAATTAGCTGGATTAAAATGTATTGGGGTGAAGTTTGAGTGGAATAACTGAGTTGATTCAACTGCCTGAGGACAAGCCTTTGGGGAAAGATAAGTTCTCATAAATCATGCAGTTAGGGGCCACAAATAAACAGCGATTTTAAATAAAGTTTGATTGATGGGCTCAAGGATGAGCGTTGGCTCAGAATTAGTTGCCAGCACGCGCACCCGATGTTTCCCCTTTCCCTCTGCAGGATAGCAACCGGGCGACGAGGATAACGTTGCCTTGGCACAGTGAGCCAAGCGCCGCTGCGCCAAAGTTTTATCAATAAAAAAAAAAACTCCTTGCAAGTTTCTGCTTGCAACATGCAACTTCTGGCACCACTGCAACTATCGCAATGCCAGGTAGCTCGATTCTTGCCTGACTTTGCCTGAAATGGCTGTCATGTTTTCCGTTCGCATTAAAAGTGAAATTCAATGTGCAATTTCATCTGCACATTTTCCACATTTTCGCCCGTTTAATATCATGCAGTAGTACGGGTGCAATGGGCGATGACAATGCGCCCCAATTCGACATTTGTGTGTGCGCAAGCTATATCTCATTTTTGAATAGTTCCCAATCGCTTTTCGCGTCCTTGATGCGAGACCTTCACATTCGATACAAGCCCAACCCCCTTCGCAATTCTGGTAATTCGATTAAAATATGCAAATATCTTTGAGATGGAACATGACAGGCAACAGCTCAATCTTTCCTTGTGCAAGTATTCAGGTTAATTATACTGCTCGATTAATTCTCCACAGCTTGTCTGCATAATAAATTGCTTTCCCCCATTAATTCCGTGGCATCAAATCATTGTGGCCGCCCTGAGCTCCACGAATTAATAGCTGCGACAATCGGACATTATGTTTGTCATATGTCACGGGCAGATCATTAATTCCGATTCTACCTGGTCGATAGGAAAATCTGGAGTTTCTTTTGTTTACCACCTGCCAAAGGCACACACAGACCAACCCGATGGTGACGTCAAAAAAAACGTTGTCCGTGGCAACTGAATAAAAAAGGGATTAGACCCTTTAGCGAGGGGTGGAAATGTGCAATGGGATTGATTGAAATGCAATCGCGTATACGACACGTGGAGCGACATTGCTGGGGCGTTCTGTTGTCAGACGTTGTTATTGCGTTTGTGGTTCAGTGTCAGAACAAACAGAAAAGAGGGGCCACAATCGATAAAAAAACATACACACACTCAGGCAGTGTCGTAATTTAAAAGGGACCATAAGGGCATATGTGGTAATTAAACGTGAATTGGAAAGACCACAACTGTCATATATGACTAGGAATGATGGAAAATATCGTTAAGCCGATACTTAGTTGATATTTGATGCGACACTCGATATACAAAACGATATTTTAACTTTGCGATGTACATATGTTCGATAAATCTATGTTCTTTTTGATATATCGGATCAATATAATCGGAAAAAGAGACCAATAAATAAAATAACATTTAACCACAATTACATTTTTGATGAGTTCTTTAATTTTAAATTTTAAACGTTAAATGCGACAATTTTCAATGTTTAAAATTTCGATTTCTCAAAGTTTGCGTTGTTTTCGATATTGAGCGTGAATATCTTTACAATATATCACACCATACTTTCCTTTCGATGTAAATTGTATCTCAAATTAATTTTAAATGAGGTGAAAGGAAGAGAAGAATTTTGTACTATAATTAGGCGTAATTGATATTGATTCTTAATAAAACAAAATACAATTATATATAATTGTGACAGGACCTCTCAACCCCCCCAAAAAAACTACAGGACACGCCCATGCATTCAGAGCACCAAAGCTTGTCAAAGTACTGAGTAAACTACAGGTGCAAAGTAAGGGAAGTGCCAGAGGGGTTTCGTGGTTCGGGATTCGGTGGCTCGCGGGCCCGGAAAGGGGTGTTCTATGGTCTATGAAGAGCCTAACGATAACCGAGCTAATCCAAGCTGAACGCTGACATGCCCGACTGCCGCACTGAGCGGATGGATGAATGACTGAATGAATGAATGAGTGACGAGGACTGGCAACAGAAAATGCCAGCGGGACGAGTTCCCATTTCATTGACGGTTCGCGGCACTGCCTCATTCCTCACTCCCAAACTCACACATGTGGAACCTTCGATTTTTCCAACTTGACAGACCCGCGTTCCAATTTCAATGAGTCGAAGGGCGGAGAAGCAGGGAGCCTTGTTCAACTTTTTGCCTTCCCCTTGCCGCTCGTGTAATTAAGGTGGAATTTAAGGACGCGCCTTGACCACTTTTCCTCGGTTCTTGGAAGGTAAACACACATACACATTCCCATTTAATGTTTAACTTGAGTCAGTTGAGAGGTCCTTGGCAATGGCTTTTACTTCGAGGGAATTGACTACTCATCGATGTTTCAGGGAAATGTTTGATAGATTTTTATACCTGACTTGGCCTATATTAACATGAGTATACTAAATTGGAAGCCACTGATTCAGTTGCATTAAATCTGTCAGAAAAGTTTTAAGTTCAATCAAGTATTAACTGATTTTTCAAAGAAAAAAAGATAACAAAGAAGTCCTAAGAATTTCCATATACGTATACATTATTCCAGGCACGTCCTACAAAAATCATTTAAATGTAAATGAATTGGATTCGTAGGGATTTATTTAGGCTTTGATTTTAAGACAACATTCTACAGATTAAACTTTAAAAATATTCACAGAGCAATAAGAAAAATATCGGAATGAAAGGAAAGCGAGTTCTTGGCGTTGAATTATTACAAAAACGACGAAATTAAAGACTTTAAACTTTAAATATAATAAAGAAAATGTTGCTACAATATTTATGAGTTCTCAACAGTTTTGTGTATTTTTAAACAGTCCTAATTTTATAGTAGAGAACATTATGTTAATTTACAGCTGTTTTTATATACATTTTATTCGCCTGAAGCTATTTTCGAGGAGCCATTCTAGATTCTTTACACGTATTAATTATTCTGAGCACGTAAACCTTACAAGATTACTTTAAAACATGAAGGGAAGCTAACTTCGGGTAGCCAAAGCTTGTTTTTTCAAGCAATTTACATTTAAGTTAATAAGTGGATATTTCTATTAAAGTCATTTCTTTATAGTCGTCCAATCTGAGCCTGCTCCGATTTGCATATAACCAGAATAAACCCTTTTTAAAAGAGTTTCTTTAAAATTACTCGAAAACTGAGACTATACTCTGAGTAGAAACAGACATGGCTAGATCTACTCGTCTATTGATGCTAATAAAGATTACATTTACATTTTAATTTACATTAAATAGAGTCGGAAAGATATATCCTGCACTGCACTGCAATCTTCTGACTAACCTTTTGCAAGGGTATAGAAATAAAGCCATCCAAGCTGACTACGAAACATTTTATATTAAAATTTCGCATGTGGAACAACGAGGATAGCCTTTTTAATTGGTGTTTGCTCAATGCCAATATCGCGATTTCTCATCCATCAAAATTGAGGCTCAGCCACGTTCGTCTCAATGGAAGCGATAAAACAAACCACTACCACTAATTAGGCCAGGGAATATGAATTCGGTGGCATTTGAGGCGGCATTTAAGTTGGGCAAGGCGGGCGAGGGGAAAGAGTTGAAGCGGCCGACACAAAGTTTTCGCTTTCAGCCGCTTTAAGGTTAACCGCAATTAGCTGGCAGCTACCAGCGGGGGTAAAGACGGGGGATAAGGCTGGGGATTGGGTCCAGGCAAACAATCAAAATCAGACGCTGGCCGCAAATGAGAAACAGGCAGCCCAAGGGGGGATACCCACAAGCCGCAAGAGGAGCAGGCGCAAGGAGAGGCGCTTAAAATGAGTTGATGGCAGCGCCACAGGCTTCGGCCGGCGGGGAAGTTGGCAGAGGCGGCAGGACCTGCCCAAGAAGGAGCACTTGAGGCGAGTTAATTGTTGCATACTTCGAGGGGCAATCAAAAGTTACTGACCGGAAAGCCTACCAACACTCCATAAATGTACGATGGCGGATTTCTTTTCGCCTAAAAATTATAAAATGTACAGCATTTTAACAGCTCCGGCAGCTCCGGCCTTTACTGCCCATTTTTTTTCAGCCCATTACGGGTGTCGACAGCTCGTCGTCTGAAATCTCCGCAGAAAGTCGACAAAAGTGGCGCTAAAAGTGTAATTAAGAAGAGCTTAAAGCCAAATGCAGCGGATGAGCCAGGCCAGTAGGAAATAGCCAGCCGCAAGAGATACCAAAAAAAAAAAAAAAAAACCGGCCGGGGCTAGTCGGGATGTCCTGCAGTCTCTGACTGATTTTCCTCTTTTATGTTTTTCGTTTATTTCCCCATTCACAAGGCCGGCCCCAGGGCCAACAACTGGAATGGTTTTTATTTTAAATGCCTGCCAGCAGCGCCGAAAAGTCGAGAGCAATAAATGTTTTATGGCTGCTGCCTTGATGACTCGATTTGAAAAATAAACAATGATCCGAATATACAGACAGTTTTGCACATCAACAGTGCGGGCGCTCAACTGACTTTGCTCAGTAAGGGAAAACGATTATATTTATTACATTTTGCACAACGAACACTATTCAGCAGGGCTTTGCCATCAGTCAGACTATAATTATATTGCATTTGCAGAATTTTCATAGAAAAATTGACTTATCTTTCTCAGTTTTCAATCAATAAATAATGTTTTGCACTATTTATTACCCATTTATTAAGAACCGTGCAAAAAGAGCTGAATTAATCCGAAATTTGGCAGGGAAAACAGACACCCAACGAGGAATTTAATTACCTAAATGAAAGCTCTATTTTTTCTACAATTTTTACACGCTGCTTTTAATTAAATTTCTAATGAGGGACAGGCGCTGTTTCGCAGTGATGCTGAGGTGGGGCAACGAGGCGTATGATGAAGCTGAATTAATTAGCTTACAACTCCGCTGGCTGTCCATTTGTTAGGCGAAGTGCCTCACGTAAAAGACACTCGGCAAACCGAGGGCTGCTCATCCAGTACTGAGATCCCCTTTGGCCAGGTGAAAAGCGTCTGCTTTTGGCAATTAATTTGCAAAATAAACGTAAATCAAATTGAATAAATACAGTTATTTGCTTGTGACACAACAACACACACACACACACACTTTCCCTGGAGGCAGCCTCCGGTTGCCATAAATATTGCAGAAGTCATCAGAACAGAAGCAAACAGCACAGCACAGCCCCGGCTGTAGAGTAATTGGATTTGCTCTTTCTGGTCGCCAGCCCCCGCCTTTAAATGCCCGATTTAAATGCAAATTGAAGTGGATGGATGGCCTCTACCAGAGACCAGGGCTCAATTGGGCTTGCAGCAGTTTCTCATGCAGCCCGTCACGACTTGAAGTCACTTGAAAAAGTCTTAATCTCCGGCCAGACGCAGGCGGCGAGTGTCATAAATCTGACAATTCCAGCAAGATGGCAACAAGGAATAATCTGACTATTAAGGTCCATTCGGATATTTTCATTTTGTGCGACAAAAAGGAGGCAAGGCGGCAGGACTCCTCCACTCACAGAAATGTGAAAAATCTCAGTTGAGTGAATGGCAAATGGCAAGAACACACCACCAACGGCGTTTCAGCTGCTGTCAGGACGGCAAAGACTGAGGAGACACTCGAAAAAGGACATTGGGCGAAGGAGATAGTATGATTTTGTAATAATGCGAAGTAAGTCAGCGACAAGGGACCGGGGGACAAGGGGAACTTCCCCTTCCTGCCTGGGCGATATTAAATAAGCCATTTTGTATTAACGCTTCCTTCGCCTCATCTCTCGTCCGTATTTCGACGAAATCCTTTATTGGATTTTACCAATCGTTGTGCCACTTGTCATAATTTTCCAATTAACATGCGCACGGCTTTATGCAAATGCAACTGGACTGCAAATTGGCCGCATAAAGCCGCATTATTATCCTACCTTTATGCAATTTAATTCATTCAGCAGTTATCTGGCCTAATTAGTTTCCAATTGAAAGGGAAAAGTGCAAATAATCGCCCCCGCTACTGATATCAAACGGAATTCGTATTAATATTAGATCAGGCGGCAACATAAACAATTCAGGCAGTGCGACACATAAATTACTTGGCGACAACATTTGGCCGAATCATGTCCCCGATCCTAATTCGGGCCAAAGTCTCTGCCTGAATATAAATGGCGCCGGACTAAGGACTAATGGCCTTGTTGATAGCCCCTCGGCCAGGACACGAGCAAGTAAAAATGTTGTGGGAGGGAAACTCAGCCCGGAGTGCTGTCCGCTTTGGAAAAGAATAAAGGATAAACCACAGGCCGCCCGACCACTTAATCAGTGGCGTGAGCTCTGCAAACTGTCAGGTGCAGCTTCCGCCGCTGCAACCACAGCAAACCACACGTGTGACAGCCGACCACAAAACACAACCGATGTGCAAAAGGCGATTAAAGACATTTTTTGCTTTTATTGGTCATTTTACCCTACACAGGAACAAATTACTTTCAATTATGAAGCTAGAGTTCTGAGAATTATTATTAAATTAACGGGGAACTCTGTAACTTTTCAATGACAAGTTTTTACTTAATGATTTTGATAGATGTCAACATTTTATAGTAAAAAAACAACAATTTTGAAGACCTTGACCTTTTCTTTTGATTTCAGAGTTAACAAATCAATTTAACTCGCTCTATAATATAAATACATGTAGTCAAAATAGTGTCAATCCGGCTTGAAGGACGAAAATGTAAATAGTTCAAATAAATTACAGAATATAACATTTTTAAGCGATCAATTTTGTTTCGTCTTGAGAAACCTAATCCAAAATTAATGGTTTTAGAAAGAAAGATATGTTATATATATGACAGTATTCGTTCTGAACAATATACGAGAAATATATAGCTCCTCAAATAAAACAAATAAATGTCTATCTACATATACATATTTATTCTATAATTAAATCTTATTCTATAGTAAGGAAATATTTATATTTATATTGATAAATATAGTAAAGTTCTGTAAATTCATAGATGGCTAGACTTCAGATTATTTGCATTAAGCTATGCCAACAGTAATTTAGCCAACTGTGACACATTTAAGCCTCTTGAAAGCTTCACCAGAAGTTTGCCAATTAAATCAGATTTATTCATATTTGTAATGAAAACAAATTGTTGAGCTTGTGTGAAATATACGCTAAATTCCGCAACAGTTGCACGTTGCGAAAAGTGAGCCGAAAGTTTGCCACTCTCTCACTCTCGTCACACCACCACTCGCAGGGATGTAATTAATTTGCAACATGCAGTCGTGGTTCTGCTTCTGCTTTTGCTCCTACTCCTCCTTGTGCTGCTGCTCCTGCTCCTGCTCTGTCTCCCATTCCTGCTCCTATTCTTGGTCCTGCTCCTCCTCCTTGGCTACTGCATATGCAAAACTTTTGCTGGTGTGGCTGACGGTGCCGCAGGAACTTTGTTTCTGATAAATTGAATCAAGTCACCGGCTTTGGCTATGGTAGCCGTCAAAGTGCAATTAATGGAATTCGCAATTGAAATGAGTTGCTGCAGGACATCGTTATAAAGTCTGAATTCCTCATTGCCACAAAAATGTCACAATAATATTTATTGAAGCAGATAGTGAGAATAAATTAATATGGTTCGATAATAAAACAAAAAAGGAAACTACAAGCCATCCTAACTTTTTATAAATAAATACACAATATTTTTAAAACCTAATTTAGAGACTACTGTACCCCACTTTGAGTGCTTATTTACAACACAACCCAAGGCGCAAAAGTTTCCAGTGCAGGATGTGAGATGAAATTGGAGTCTGCCACTTTGTGACTAAGCTGGCCAACTGCTAACTGCCCAACTGCAGTTTCAGTCAAATAGAAATGGCAGCAGGACATGGCGAAATGAGAGCTGCTGAAAAGGCACACGTCTATGAAAGCTTTTATCCAGCAAATTTATTGCCAGCTATTAGTATTTGTTTCCGAATTTTGTGTGCTTCTATTGAAAATAAATTGCTTTTTAGGTAACCCGACCTTAGACCAGGTCTCTGTTTATTCTTGGGGCGTTTCAATACGTGGTTTGCCTTCGTCATGAAATCTCCCCCGCTGCCTGTTGCTCTGCAGAAAAAAATATTCGTCGAAATTCGTCCTGGATTAGGCGGTGCTAAGGTGCGAACAGTTCGCAAAGAGCTTGCCATGAATTATAAAAACATCGCTGGGCGTTTACGACGGCTTTGCCTGCTATTTTGGCCTTGGAGGGAAAACGAATAAGTGAATCCGCTTCGCATTTTCGCCGTCTACTGCACCAGGACTTAAAGGTGAGCCAGGGGATTTTCCGTGGAAATTGTTCATCAAATAGTTGCGGCAAAACAGCATGAAATTCCTCATCGCATAGTTCGTAAAATAGTCGGGAATTTGGGCATTAGGCCAAGTGCAGCTCGTATTGGGGGTATTTTATTACAGAGGCTTCGGATATTGCCTTTGAAAAGCTTTCAACAAAGCACTCAATCAGTTCCTAATGAGGGGCCTAAATGCGCATCTAATACCCTGTCTCATCCCATTTAGCGCTGCTGGTCATATTAAATATTGAAGACTCTGACTTTGATGGCTGACATTCGAGAAGTTTGTTGAATTTTCGATTCGATTCGATTCCGTTCCAGCCGGTTTTTCCGCTGCCATTGGGTCAAGAACCTCGGCCTGAAAGCAACAGAGCCTAAATTACAGGCTTGGAACAAAAGGAAAAGCCGTAAAGTCAAGTGACGGCACAGAAAACGGCTAGGGTGAACCTTAGTTGTTAGTGGACTTAAGGCAAGCTATGGGTTTATCAGATACCCAGTCATCAAGAGTATATATTTTCAATTTGTACGTTTTTATATTATGTCAATTCTCTATATTGTTCAGGTTAAAGAAACATGTACAGTCGTAGCTAAAGGCTACCAGGGATGCCTTAGAATTTGCTGTTGGACATGATTAGGATAGGACATAGAGCTTAAGAATAATTGTTTAAAGATCCCTCGTAATTTGGTTTATTTTGTAATATTTTGCACTTTTATAGATCTTTTCAATTGATTTCAATTTCCTAATATTTATCCTCAGAGGCTTCACCCCATTTTCCATGGATATTTAGAAAGTGAAGGCGGTGCGTCATATCCGCTTCGGGCTGGTTTATTGCTTGGCGCTCGTGTGAGGGAAAGTGCGAGAAAAGTTTTTGGGGAAATCGAACATTATGCTCACACGAGGGGAGGGGCGAGAGCAATTGAGTGACTTATTACTCGCCATTATCCTGTGGCTTAGTACGCTGCCGCAGAAACCAAGAACTTGCCATCGATTTTGTGACCTTCTCGGTTAATGGTACTCCATGGGCGACGGCGAACATGAAAACAATACTAAATACTCAGTTTGTTCATATTTTTAGTTGCCTCTCTGTCTGTCTGTCTGTCTGTCTGTCTGTGCCTCATGAATCCTGGCTGTGCGACACTGTGCGTGTGTGTGTGACAGTTGCCCGTAGTTACGCAGGACCCAAACAACAATCAGCCCGTACGAGTCTGGTACGGGGGAGTCCAGGCCCGAAGACTTCATTAATCCTTTGTGTATATTTAGCGACCGCTTTATGAGTTGACTGCCATATATCTTCCTGTTGATTTATGCCAAGTGCAAATTGGCTTCAGCGCTCTCCTTTTCCACATCGTTTTTATGACCCAAATAAATTTGGGTTTATTTTAACTCAAGCTCAAGCAAATTAACCCCAGCGATTGTCCAGAGAGATGAATGGGCGGGCATCTCTGAATGCATCTCTTTCCAGTGATTTTATTCTCTGGCATGACTGGCTCAAATTAATATGTGTTTGCCGCCCGCATTTGGAGCTTAGCTCTGGGTATATTTAAGGGCTATCAGGGAATGTTCTTGGCCGAATAAGAGCATTAAATCAATTAGATTTGCTGTTGAAATGAAATCCTCTTCGGGCAACATTGATTGCCGAAAACGAACATTTGTTCCGGGCAATTGCGTTTGGGTCTAAAATGTCTTGGAGTTATGCTTTCATGATGTCCTGCCATTAAGGAGCCTCGTTGAGCCGTGAAATGCTTTTGCATGTTTTATAAGCCAACACGACACGGAATCGAACCAACTCGAAGAACCTGCTACTTCCCACTTGGCAACCACATCGAAGTGCTACGATTTGTATTGAATCGGAGCCCGAGCCAGCCAACATAATTAGGGCCAATGACAGTCGCTGCGGGCTGCAGGCCAGTGCACACCACCCAAACCGCCCAACCCGGAAGCCTTCGGAGGTGGGTTTCGATTTATTTGGACCTCGTTACCCGGGCAACAGACGGCCAGGTGGCCACCAAGAATTGGGCACAACAAAGCGATTTGGAAAACAGCGTTCAGGCACTTGGGTGTCGTCGGGATGGCTGACCACTTCAAGCGGTCTGACTTGTGGTTGGCAGACCGGGAAATGTGGGTGATGGACCCTTCCGGCTTATAGGGATTGCTTGGGACTGTGCCGGGTTTTTAAGGAAAAGTTTGGTTTTCTTTTCTCTTTTAAAATTTTCACGTTCCCATTGGTAATGAAAACAAGAGCGGGAGACTGGCATTGTTGACATGCCCTTGCAAAAATTAAATATTTCGTTGAATACTTTGTCAGCTTTGAAAGTTAAACTTACTCGGTGGCGGTGGGTATGGAGTCAGACCCAGCTGATCCAAACTTTTTTCCTATTTAAAGAATATAAAAAGTCATTAGTAAGCTTAAAACCTGTTCTTAAATTAATGAGAAGATGCGCCAAGAACTCCTCTATCGAATTCATCAGATAAGCTTTTGCGATAAACAATAAATCGATGTAATGTTTGCTATATCGGATCAATATAAATAAATAATACACAATAAATAACATTTATCAATAATGCGATCGTTTTATAGCATTTATAATTTATAATCGTCCGGTTAATACGCCTGCATATACATATATCAAATTAATATAAAACAAATCTATAAAGCCCCTACACTTTAGGTGTTTTCTCATTTGTAGTCTTCTGGTAACATCAAACCAGAGTTTACGTACTTTGCAAAGGGACTTCCCCGCATGAACTCGACATTACTAGCTCTTATCGGCTTGGAACCCATATATACTCAAGCAAAAGCTGCACTGAGTTCAGTTTGTGTCGATCGGGCGATCAGTAGTCTACAGCACGGCTTATATTCTTCCAAAGAAAACGTAAATGTATTACGCAAGTGCTTTAATAGCCCTTGTGGCTATCTCATCGCTGTGCATAAGCGCAGGAGAATCTGATCCGATTCTTGATAAACTTTTGCTCGAGTGAGTATTACAATCAGTCCGGGGTTAAGCTTTTAATCTACTACCTCATCTCAGCTTGGAGACCCGCTGCTGGGAGTTACTGCAGCAGCCGAGGGAGGATGATGAGGACGATGAGGACGATGAGGACATATACCCCACCTCCTGCCTTACAAGGAAACACTACAACACGAGCATTATTGTCCAGGTGCCGGGACACCAGGCTTTCCCAGTTCTCTGCGACTCCGAGTTGGCCGGCCAAGGCTGGCTCGTCATTCAGAGGCGGCGGGACGGTCTGGTCAATTTCTATCGCGACTGGAATGATTACAAGGAGGGATTCGGCAACCTGGACGGGGACTTCTTCATTGGTCTTGAAAAACTGCATGTGCTGACGGCGTCCCAGGATTTTGAGCTGTACGTCTACATGGAAAACCAAGTCGGAGTGTCAAAGTTCGCCAAATACGACGAGTTCACCATTGGCAACGAGTCGCAGAAGTTCCACTTGAAGAATTTGGGCAGCTACAGCGGAACTGCCGGTGACTCCCTAACCGTCCACAAAGGTCAGGCGTTCTCCACATTCGATCGGGATAACGATGCTACTCTAGGAAAAAATTGCGCCCAGTTCTATCTAGGGGCTTGGTGGTACAAGTCTTGCTATGTCAGGTAAGGTCCTCTTAAATTGCTCATTTACGATAAGTAAGATATTAAACCCTAAACTATTCTCTAGCAATCTAAACGGCCAATATATCGACTACAAAGGTGAAAACTTAGTAACTTTGCGAACCCCCTCGGACTATACGCGATTCATGACCTGGAACTCATTTGAGTCCTCGGGTTCAAATCCAAAACTGAAATTTGTTCAAATGATGATTCGTCCAAAGTTCGGATGCTTAAAAATGAATTTCTAGTTATCAAAAGTACATGTAAATGGGAGGAGATGGCGTTTACTCGTTTTCAGACGTTCAGCTGTTTAAGCTTGAGAGTATCTTTGTAACAAAAAAAAAAGATATTTAAAGTTTATGTCAATAACATTTAATAATATTATTCGGTGTGAATTAATATCAATAAATCGGAACTCAATTATATTGGAATATAGAAAACAGATAGTATTTTGTCGAGAGACACATACATAGGGCTGTTTGTACTGTCTCTTTCCTTTCCATTTTGCAAGCACTTCAGCAAACTTATATAGATTGTAGATTGGATTAGATTGTACATATATACAAAAGTATCTTTAAAAACAAAAAAAAAAAAACGCAAGCAACTTTGACACCTTGTATTTTCCTGTTATATACATATTAACGTTATATTTCACTTAAAATTAGTTCAGCACGCAATATTCATAATAGTTGAGGTTGTCAATTTAAATTCAAATTTAAACCCATGTTTTCCCACATATTTTCCCCCTCTTTTTCTCTCTGTAAGAATTATTTGCTATACTTAAATTTATATACGACTTAAACCACTGCAATTCCGAAAGAATTTGTGAAAATCAACAGCAAATACTGTGCGCGATATGGATGCTCTTCCTGAATCCCACACAATTTAAAAAGAGTGTCGCAAAGTAAAAGAATACATTAAATTTATTAGGCACCCAGAAAAAAGTACAAACAAAGAGAAAATACATACTCGCTTTCTCAACTAGGATTCCATAACCCTCTTATTTGACTTGACAAAATCTGTTGGCTTGATTTTCTCGCGTTCGCAGATCAGTAAGGACTCACTGCTGTTAACTAACTCTTACCTGTTGTTCCATTTTCTGATTGCGACTGCTTATCGCCGACATTTTTGCGAGTTTGGTCTGAAAATTCCAGGGCACAAGCTAGGTGGCACGCTAATTTGCAATCAACTGCTGGCGGGCCTCATTCCGGGATGACAGCTGTGGTGCAACGTGTTGTGAAAGGAATCTTTTGGTGACGAATCGATGCAGCAAAACAAAAACCGAAACGAGGGCCGTACAGAGAGGTTGCCAAAAGAACCGGTAGAAGATTTGGCCAAGTCCAAGGCGCACACTGACGCACACCTGGTGTGTGGCGGTGTGTAGCGTGCAACTCGTATACGTATGTATGTATTGTATTTTGCGGATTGTAGCTTGTAGTTTGTAGCTGGCGGCACACGCGACACCAGAAATCCAACGGCAAGGGGTGTTTGTGAGCGACGAAGGGAGACTGAAGGGAACAGCCGGCGCTTCCCGTTCCCGTTCCCGTTCTCGTTCTTCCGCCGCGATCGATTGTGAATATCCGGGGGTCGCTACCGGATCGCGAGCACACCAAATGTTTGCTTTCTCACACTCACTCTCCCGAGATACTCGAAATATCGATATGGTAGCTGTGGCAAATCTGGGGCCGACACTTCCGTGCTCACTGAGTTGGTAGAATAATTGTCAATTGAGTGGCTTTGGCGCCTCTTTTTGGTAGAGGAGCGAAGGCGAAGTAAGCGTCCGACGTCCGAACGGTACGGTGTCAAAACAACAACTGACGCGACGACCATGGCCAGCCAGGCACTCTAAGAACCCTACTCCACTCCGAGGGAACGCCATGGAATCGAAACAGCGGCACGAGCACCAGCCGAAGGGGATACACGAACCCTGTCGTCCTGTCGTGCGAGAGAGCGAGACCGACTCGCTCTCTCAACTCAGCGTACCGCCGCTGCCTCTGTGCCATCTCTCCCACTCCTGTGACGGACAGATGTGCAGCTGCCGAGTGCACTTGGATTTGTGCCCTGCCGCTTCGTCTGCGTCCTGACGCTGCGTCCTGTCGCCGCTGCCTAAGTCGGTTCCTTTCTCTGGCGTGGATTCCACTGGGATTATTAAACGCATTCCCGAACAGAGTATCCTATGCTCGCACATGCATTTGATAATTGCATTCTGTATTGGACACTAATAAGGACTCTCCTAATTGATTAGTGACTGATTGAACTAGTGACGCAACTGCATAACGTGTCCTTTACTAAATTTACTAACTATTTTGACATATTTATTAAAACTTACCCATATTTTATAAGAACTTTGAGGTGATTTTTAAATACAACTTTTTCTTGAAACCACAAGGTATCAATGCCAAGTATAAATTTCAAGTATAAATTGGAGAAATTCTTTACCTTTACTAATATGATTCTAGCACTAATTTTATTATTTAAATATAGATGCTAAGAGATAAAAAACAGTTTGGAAATAATTGAAAAGAGTAGCGCTGAGCTCAAATTGAGAAGTATTTGTTTATTAATACTTTCTTTCGCACTTTGCTACTCTTTGCTTACTCTTTGCTATACAATTTTATCAGAAACTTAGAACTTAGAATTTACATGTACATACTGTGCATGTGCCGGCAGAGGAAGGGCAGATAAATTGGCTAACTTGCGAGTCAGGGCCCTGGGCACCACTGCACTAAAAGCATAAACCGTCTCGTTCTTTCCTAATTTCTGGCAAGTTTCCTCTTAGATGGGTTCAGGGTTTATCCATTTCCAGCATTAATTAAAATAAAGTCTATTGTCAACTGTCATGTTTTATTTAATTAACTTTAGACTTAGCCTAAGATGGTGACAAGTAAAATTAAATAACAAATAATAAATAATGCGTGTGCAGATGTTCGCGCAGAACAACGTTCTCGTAAATTCGATTGAAATTGCCATGTCATTTGTGAGGTTCCTTACTAGTTAACATTGTCAGGCTCTTCTCCTTTCGGTTCTCGGCGTAGCCTAGAAGAATCTGTGCTTCTTTTTCTTCTTGTTCTCCCCCTCCGCCGGCGGTTGGGGCTCCACGGACACCTGACGTCTGGGCAACAGTGGCGGCGGACTGACATCCCCATCGCGACTTCCATTCGCTTCCGCTCCGTTAATGGTTGGCGATAGGGGACGAGGTGTCCGCAGAATGGATGTCAGCGGTGGCAGGGGCGAGTGGCCATTGACATTCGCCTCATGGCCGTCCTCCTCGATCCTGCCCAGCCGCGATCCATGCACCGAGGCCATCTCGGAGGGGGTCTTCACCTGGGAGCCGCCCTCGTCGCCGAACTCGCTGGCCATGTTCATGCCGATGGTGGCGCCGACCTTGGCGCTGGCCCGCTTGAAGTGGTCACTCAGCTTGATCTGCACCACGTTGATGAACATGGAGGTCAGGGCCAGGCCGAAAATCAGGTAGATCATGCTGACCATGAGGTAGATGGGATTGCTCGGCACCAGGTCACCGAAGCCGATGGTGGACATCGAAATGAACACATAGTAGAAGGCGTCGAGAAGGTGCCAGTCCGACTCCACCATCACGTAGCCGGCAGTGCCCAGCAGGATGTACGAGATGAGCAGGAGGGAGGCCACCGACACGGGCAGGTTGAATTCATCGTCCACCTCGAAGGTTTCTGGATACGGCGATGTGGGCGTCTCCGGATGCGATGTGCCCAGTGAGCGACCCGCCTCCGCATCTTGCGACTCCTCGTCGTTCTCGTCGCCAGACTTCCCGAAGAACATGCTGGGCCGTCGAATGGCCATGTCGTAGACGGTGTTAAAGCCTGTCATGGCGTCCCGGATCTGCTGTTGTTTCCGTATCCGGCGACAGGAGCGGGTGTAGTATACGCGACGCACATACGCCCACAGGAACTTAACGCTGCGCGTGAAGAGCTTTCCCAGATCGGCCAGGACGATCAGGAACATGGGTATGCCAATGATGGCGTATATGACGGTCAGTGAGCGGCCGAGGTCTGTCTTGGGGGTGATGTGACCGTAACCTGGCGAATAGAATGTGGTGGGAAATTAATTATTAAATCTACACATGAATAACAATCTGTAATACCATAAAACAAGAAGACTTGCCATAAGACTTTATAAAATAAATTCGAACAAGAAAGGCTGATATTCAGACTGGATATCAATTAACTAAAAATAATTAAGAGCAGACAAGGGCACGAGATAGAACGGGCAGAGCGGGACTAACCTGCCCACCTACCCTTTCCCATTTAAGGATAATTATTAGATAAGATCTGTTCGGAAGGTTTCTCCTATTAAATAACCAAAATAAGAGTAAGCCTTTCATCGATGTCTTCTATATCGCAGTTACCTATGGTGGTGACTACGGTCCAACAGAAGATAAAGCAATTGATAAAGTTCCAGGACTTCTGACCCGGATAACGTCGCAGGCCCAGCTCGGCCAGTGTGTTCAGTTCGTCCTCGAATTTGCGCAACTTTTGGCGTGCAAGACTCTTCCAGTCATCCTCTCTGTGGCAAAAGATACAAACAGGTCACTCCACCGGCCTTCCTTCCGGTTACCTTTCAAGCCATACCTCATATTGTGGCTGACATCCCACAGGTTGTCGATGAAATCGCGCTTCACCTTGCGCACTTCGCACTTGTAGATGTTCTCCGAGGCTCCCTCCGTGTACCGGAAGACGAGTCCTCCGAATCCCAGGAGCATGGCCAGGCAGATGCAGTGAGACACACAGTGGTTGCGCAGCCGACGCAGTTCCTCGACTCGCTGTGGATGGTCCAGCTTGAGGCGTCGCCATTCATGGCCTGACTCCAGGCGGAAGTGGTACAGGAATGCCCGAGAGGCAATCTTCTCCGGCAAGGGTTGTGTGGCCAGATCCGTGACATCTTCGGCAGGAACCTTCTTTTTGCGAGCAAACCAATTCTTAAGGCGCTGCATAAAGGTCGGCTTGGGTGGTAGTTCTACCTCAGGAATAGGGCCCTCTTGCCGTAATGATACATCCAACTCAGCTTCTGGTTTAGGATCCGGTGCAGAACTTTCTTGTGATTGAGTGGCACTTTCTAATTTCCGTACTTGCTCGCCTCTTTCCAGGCTGCCCGATCTCTTCGCCCTTAGGGGGCGCTCCAGGCTGGAGCTACGCTTCGCCTCCGTTCTCGGGGACTTCTCCTCCTTCTCCAGCAGCCGCAAGCTGTTGCTTCGGCGCACTCCCTCCGCCGATAGGCTTTGCGCTGCCAGAGCTGCCTCCGCCTTGGCCGCCCGCTCCGCCGCCTCCATGTACTTCCTCATGAGGTCCGATTGCTGCTCTGCTTCTGTGGCCCGGGGCTTGATAGCCTCGCTCCTGGTCTCCCCCACCGCCACATACTCGTGCTTGCGAAGGATCTCTTCCCGCTGCTCTGGTGTCTTGGAACGACGCTGTGGTCTCACGGGCGACAGGGAGTTGTTACGGCTCACGGAGGTCCTTTCCGGGGGTTTTAGGGGCGCTGAAGGAGGTGGCGGTGGGGCTCCTCGAATCGGAGCAGCCACATAGCCCGGCAGGGTCTTGAGTGGTCGTGCCCTGGGATGAACCTCCTCCACTGGCTCGGCATCGGATGAGCTAAACTGTGTGGAGGACTCCTCATAGCCGCTGCTCCGATTCCGCCCCCGAACTTTGGGCGCCTCTTGCCGCTGCAGGCGTAGGCTGTGTATTAGACGACGGCGCTCCTCCTCGTCCTGCGGCAGCTGGATGCGATCGCTGAGCTTGCGGTAGCTCTGTAGCAGGCGCTTCCGCTCCTCATTGTCCAGCTGCTGGCGGTGGCGCATCTTGTGCTCCCTCTTCTCGCGCTCGAACAGCCGCTTCTCGGCATCGAAGCGCCGCCGCTCATCCTCAAAACGCTGCAGGTTCTGCTCCAGCCGGGTGAGGGTGTCGTGGGTCTGGCCCAGACTGACAGCGGGCATCTGCTGCTGTTGGCTGCTACTGCCGGTGGTCATCTCACTCTCGCTGGACTCCTCCTCGTGACGCGGCGATGACAGGCTGCGATGCTTGATCAGTTGGTGGGCATCGGGACTGCTCAGCCTCTCCGCCTCCCGCGGCTGCGAATGACTGCGCGCCACTGTGGTGGCAAAGCTCTTGTCCCGCTTCCGCAGGATCTTGCTCTCGTGGGCGGACATAGTGCCCGGCGGCCTAATCTGCATGCGCACCATCTGCGGCGAGGGATCCGGATAGAGGGGGACGGTTTCGTCTCTGGCCGGACTCTTGTCGCCCAGCATCTGGAAGTCGGTGACGGGCGTGGGCTCGCGATGACTGCGTCCCAGGCGTCGGCGGTGGCGCTGCTGGTGTCTGGCCTCCGCCGCCTGCTCCATGTCCATGTCCAGTCGCTGTCGTGTGCTACTTTCACGATCTATCTTTGTGCTCGCGCTCATACTCTAGCCGTCTATTTTTAACGGGCCGACGAGGCGTTCATATTCCGCTGATGAAAATTATGCCCCAGGGTAATTATATCACCTTAGACTGCACTGAACCCTGCAGGGGAGGACTCCCTCAAACTGAGATTCCGTTGCTCCCAACTCAAGGTATTTCTGGCCCTGTGCTATTTCCTTAAGATATCTTGTATCACTTGACAGTTGCGGTTACATATACGAAAAAATCTGTATCTGTATCTGATTCTATAGATGTTCTGCAGCTTGTCGCGAACCGAGAGATTGCTCGTTTTTTTTTGAGTGCTCGCTGACTCGACCACGGCTGGCAACCAACTGCTGAGAGCGAGTGAAAAATTCAAATTTTCGTTTTCATTTCTGTATTTTTGTGGATCGCCCAACAGCTGTTCCGCTAAAGCTACAAATGTGGAAACAAAATTGTTGTCTTCGATGCATCTAAGGATGAGCGAGACTCTCTCTGGACTTTTTTATGCCATTTTGATCTTAACTTCAAGATTGTTATTATTTTCCCTAGACTTTGTACTATTTTTCTTAATATTATATATTTTCTTAATAGGTATAGGTAGTGAATAGGTTGTTTTCTTTACTTTTTAAAACATCCCTATTAATCGAACTTTATATTGGAGTTTGAGAAAAAGTTCGTATTGCTATAGAGGTTATCTCTTTCTTATTTGCAAGTTTTCAATCTCAATAACGACAACAAAAATATTCGATCTATGCATTTATTATATTGTATGTTCTCTTTTAAAATTCGTATAGGATTAAGACCACTGTAAAAGCTCAAAATGTATAGCTCGCTAGATCTACACAGCTGACAATAAAATGAAAACATACATAGATGGCGACTTTAGATACATTCCCTAGACCCACTTTTTTAAGGCATTCCGGAATATAGGATTAAATTGAGATATTTCATCAACAAAACAGTGATAAATAAAAATTGCACAACACATTATAAGCAATATGATTTAAAATGTTCCTTTGATTGTTGGAAATACATTAAGGTAATTTGTTAAAAATGTGATAACAATGTCAAACTTTTATGGGATAGTACAATAACAAATCTATATCATTTTTAAATCTAAACTTCTAAAATTTAGCTAATTTGTTCAAATAAATTCAAGTTCTTTGTTGATGAAGTTGTCGGAATATTGAATAAATAAATAAAGTACAATTTGTATAATAAAAAGGATATATAAAATATCAAAAGAGTTTGAACTATGTCTTCTATATTGTATGAGACCAGATTCAAGTATCTTTGATTGCAGTTGGCATAATTTTTCCACGTTTTCCGAGGAAAAAACATGCAAAAACGTATCAAAAATAAATACTCGAAAGCTAAAAACAATCTATGTAATTTAAGGACATCAAATAACATTAAGAATCGTTCATATCTTCTAAGGTATAAATATTGTTCCGCATTTTTAAATTTGTGTACAAATAAAATATCATATTATTACATATTCCAACATATTGCATATTTTAATGATACCGTAAAAGAATAACTTTCTATATATCTTAAAATTTTTAGAAAATATACAGAACTACTAAATACTCGTATGTAGTATGACACAACTAAGATAATTGATGGAGCCAAAGACCTTCATAGATACCACCTAAGGAATTTTACACAGTAAATTTCGTCGTAGAAGGGGAACACCATGAATAACTGGCGGAAGTTGGAACCGTACTCAAAAGCTTTATGGAATTATAATTTATCAGATTTATGTAAGCATCCAACTCAACCGAATTCCCTTGAAATTGTATGAGTTCTTCGAGGTTTGTTTAAAATGCTTAACAATGCTTGGTATGGGGGTTTCCTTCCGTTTTCCACTAGCTGGCTAGCTGTTCGATTTCGGGGATATAATTTGTTTAATTTGCAGCTGTTCTCGCAGCGAACGAATATTTATTGAAAAAGATTTGCCAAAAAAAAATTGTTATATTTTGTTGGACTTCTCGTATTTTATCCATATTCCCGGTGACGTCATTGTTGCCAAAGACCATTTCGCCACTTTGAGTTTTCACATAAATTAGAAGCTCTGCTAAATTTTCATCAGATACTTTTCCGAAACCCCACCCCCTTAGATCCGCTGCAGCCCCTTTTTGGCGCTCAATAGTTGATGACGGATCGTATTCGCTTTTATGGAATTTCGTTGCGATTTTATGTTTGTTTATTTTTTCGCATTTTCATTCAACATTTGGGAATTGCCTTCGCGATTTGTTTTCCATTTGGGCATGCACCATTTTATTCAACTTGTCGGCCTCTGCCTCCAATGGCTTCACTAAACATTATTCTAATAGCGGCAGCAACAGTTTTATGATATTGCTTTTTGGCTGGGAATTATGAAGTGCTTTTCCGGTTTAATGGTCAGTTCGCCAGTTCGCCATTGTGTTTACTTTGGGCATAAATCATTCGAGTCTAAATCTAGACAATTGACGATTTATTTCAATCTTTCATGAAGTGTCTAGCGGTGAATTGGTAATATTTTTGTGACATTCACGGGCCTAAAAATAAATATATTTTACTTGTACGCGTTGGGGAGCAAGTCCCTCTCGATTTCAAATTAACTGTAGCGTGTACTATATCATAAATGCACTCTGCATCCTCATGTGTATATTTTGTGCTTATATCTGTTGCCAATTTTGACCTATGAATATAAGCATTCAAAGCACTCACAAGTCGTAATTCGCATTTCTGTTTACTAGGCACTCGTCTAAGAGCCAAAATTCTGTCCTCGTAGTGGGGCCATCATTTGGATATCTGTGTTAATTGCTTTTGTGTTTCCACACTTTACGGGATTATTAGTATTTATTTCTTACTTGTCGGATGTTTTGGAAACTTGTCAAAAGTGGAAGCCAGTGGCCAGAATTTATTTACTAGAAATATGCCGCCTCACAAGCATGTCAATCGAATAAAAATAAGGAGGCTATCAAGCCATTAGCTAACCACATCACAAAAAATGAAACATATTTTCCTAGAATTTGAATAATCACTCAAAATCTTAGCGCTAGATTTGTTCGGACGAATGAATTTCCATTTCTTCGTGGCATGTTTATGGGCGTGAAGTCGTTCGCCAAATTAAAAGTGAAATTATTGCAAATGTGATTAAGAATATGTGGTGTACAGAGAAAACATTTTGGGGAAAATTCGAATGAGGTGAAAGGCAACTTTGAGTTATTTATAGGTCCCAATTAAGAACGGTGACAGTATTCCAAAGAATTCCGACGCCCGTCGAGACCGATCTCATAACTGTCTGCACAATAAGAGACGCGATTTTTTATCTCGCACAAGCGCCGACGAGGATCGCCAAAAAAAAAAGAAAGAATATTCAAAACTATTTCCAACTTTTGTGTCACATATTTTGCTGAAGAAGAACAGCGCTACATATAAATAGAAAATGCGGCCTAAGAAAACATATTTTTCGTGCGTGGGCGGTTCTGCACCCGCAACACACTTGGACGCTAAGAAAATGCCACCCCAAAAAAGTGCTCCCCACTCACCTATTGTTGTATAGATGGTGCAACTGTAGACCATGGCATTCCAGAAGGACCAAGGATCTGGCTTGCCCTCCAGTCCGTTTCTTAGCAGTGACTCCACCACGGATGAATGATCGTTTATTACGCGCAGCACTTGACTGTCGAACTCCGTTTTTGACCACTGAAATTATGCCGGAAAATTAATGATTGTTTTTCCGCATTAACATGATTCAGGAGCTTACCCCGCTCAGCTGTGGATTCCTGGTCATCTGTCGCATCTCCTCGAAGAATTGCTTTTGCATGGCCTGCAACTCAAGCTTCTCCAGCTCTCCCTGTCGAACTGAAAGCAGAAATCAATCCCTCTTTAGTGGTAACCTTGACCCAAGGAAAGCCAATTAAATGCAGTTCCTAACTTTCGCCCTGAGAACCGGAAAATTGTGTGGAGCTTTGCCAAAATATTTTCACGCTCGCTGCAATAAATCAAAGGGATTTTTGGCTTTCCAAATTAGAGCCTGCGCCAAATGCATTCGGTGTACTGTATGGATTAGGTGGATTTTTGCATGTTTTCTCAAAACACTCACCGGGCCGATGGAGAAGCCCCCATTTCGCCGAGTCTTCTCCATCCGTTCATTAATCATTTTCAACTTGGTTGTTTATACGACACATTGTTGTTGATTCATTACTGTCTATCTTGGAGATTCGATTGTGCCTTCACCTATTCTTTGGATACCGACTGAATTAGTCGTCTGCCAAACTGATGAGGCGTATTTTTACGATTACAATTTGGCGGCAGCAGGTGTATTTATCCGAATGACCGGGAAATGTTTACTGTTTTCCAAACAATTGCTGAAGAGCTTGATAAGCAAACAAAGGCGTTTAGTGCACTCGGCACTCGTTCGAAGACGTAATGAAATAATGTAGCGGAAGTCGAGTACACGGACTCGCCAGAACATTTTATCTTTGGCTAAACCAAGCCCTGATAAGGTGGAAGAACTAATACCTTCTATGGTCTGAAAGAGAAGAGCTCCACCCACGCTGTAGAGTCCCAGGACGAAGAGCAGGAACATGTGCGTGAACCAGCGGCGCGACCACTTGCTAAACTTGTTGTACAGGCCGTAGGTGAACTTCTCGCCGAAGCTCATGCCCGACTTGGTGAGATCAAGGAATCCCTCATAGCCCTTGGTCATGAAGTTGCCGGATCCAAAGGGATTGGCCACCGGCGGCCAGTAAGGACCCTGGGTGCCATAGTTTGTTTGCGCCGTATAAGGCGGCTGGGCGCTGGGCGGCATCGAGGATTGGCCCATAGCAGAGCCGCTGTTCAGATTGTGAATGTTGATCCGTGGCGGTCGGTTTGCCCTTCGCGAGGGCGGCGGTGTGCCGGGTGTGGGTGTTGGATTCTGGCCCTGCGACATGGTATCCGGGATCTTTGAACTGCAGGTAAAAGGGTTTTCACGGTTTTCTTTTTTTGTATGGCTCGGGACTTAGGTTTAGATTTGGGAACGATCTTCAATGGTCGAGTGCTGTCACTGTCACTCAAATCATTGGACACTTTCTCGCCATAATTTTAGTTCGGCGCACTCACTCACATACGCATTTATTTATATATATTTTTGTATAATATTATTTTTAAGTTTATAAGTAGAATTGCCGTCGCCGCGTATTTGTTTTTCTCCGCGTATTTTCCCGATGCTGCTGTTAGCTTTCGCTTCTCGCTTCCGACCGCCTCGTTCTTGAATCCAATGCGAACTGAACTGAAGCGAGCATTTTGGCCAACATCGCTGCTGTTGACGCTGCTGCTGCTGGCTGCTGGCTGTCGCTGCCAGCGCCACGAATCTCCGCCAGCTGACAATGACGACATCGACAGTCATGAGCTCACGGATTCTCGAGGAAAGGAAGCCCGAACTGATCTCAGCATGGTAGCTAGATTATATTTTAATTGTTGCTAGCTTTGCGCTGTCGTAATTCTGAAAGCGAGTTTTGAGTTGCCTAATGCGTAGTTCTTCTGATATCACTGATACACTACTACTAAAAACATACATACATACAAACTATATAATTGGTTAGACTTATATTTAAACAAATGTTTTCGCTTTCCCATTTGCTTCAGTCTGACACTAATGAATTTAACATTTTCCTTCGCATAATTAATCATAATTTGAACTCTTCCCCGCTTTTAGTTACCTAATATGTAATTTGCATAAAATTCGAGACAACTGTGTGGTTCAAAGACCCACGAAGTGGGCTTAGTCATTCGTGTCCGGTAGTCATTCGCCTTTTCATAGAATTACACCTAAGAGGTGATGTACATACATACATATATACATTCTGGGAAGCTCTTAATAAGTTGCCAAAAAAATAAGAAATATAATAAATTAATGTGATATATTGCCTATATTATATAGTAACATTTTCGCATTCATTTGAGAGGTATAGAATGGAAATACTGTTGGATTGGTTCAAGTGCAAACCTTTTCCTATAACACCACTTCTTCTCGCTAAGAAGATTAGTTGCGCTCTTATCAAGCTCATCTTATTCGGCCAAGAGACTAGGCATCGTCTGTTGCTTAGCATCGAATACTATATCTTTTTTGCTAGATTACAGCTTTCAGGGAAACCATATCGCTTACATGGCGCTTTTGATTTTGAATGTAAGAACCCGAAATGTATTAGATTCATTGAGCTTGCAGTTTGAACGTAAACCACAATAACACCGACACTAGTTTTTAATAGTTTTAACTACAAAATAAGTTTCGTTTATCTATGGATTCCTTAGTTTTCATAGACAACCGCCAACATTTTAAGTACGGAATCTGATTCCCGTTTCTTTGTGAACCACTGGCTCACGACCTGTTCCGACAGAGACTCAGTGTTGACTAATTCCAACGTTCTAGCGACTTTGGGCGTTGCCCAACACGGAAGTGTTCTGACTGCTCTTACATACAAATGTACATATAAACTAACAAATTAGCCTTCGTTTATAATAGAAAATGGAAGAAAATGAGACCCAGACGGAAGCCAGAGTCTCTGCGGAGCCGGCTAATGGTAAGCGGTGAAGCCTGCAGCTAAGGGCGTTCGGGTATTAACTCGAAATTCCATCAGCAGGGGAAGATGACGCGACCAGCCAGCACAAACTAATTATCCTGGAAGCCGAAATGCGTAAAATGCAAAACGAGTTCAACACGCAGCGGGCGAAGATGCGAGAGCTTTACATACAGAAGGAGGCGGAGGTCAGCCAGAGCCTGGTTGACCGCAGGCAGCTGCAGTCGGAGCTGGACGAGCTCAAGACTCACCTTATGGTGGCGGACCTAAAGTCGGAGAACGAGATGCAGCTTAGGGATATTAAGGCGCAGGAGGAGATTTCTTCGCTGCAGCAGCTAGTTCAGGACACAATTGAAGAGTCCTCGCATAACAAAACAGAGTTGGAGCGTCTCAAGCTTGAACTAGGCAAGTACCAGCAGATCCATCAGCAAACGCAGACGCTGGCTCAGCAGCCGCAGGCTGAGTCATCCGTTGGCATAGCGCCACAAGTGCTGAATCAGGTGAAGAGGACGCTAGGGTCAGTGCGCAAGCTGGGCAGCGATTCGCTAAACAGTAGCTTTCAGCAAGAGGATGACAATCGGGGATCGGGCAAGGGCAATGGCAATGGAAAGCAATTCGTAAGTGTCTTACAATAAGTTGAACTCTCAGTTAACTTACAAGAAATCCCTCTTTTATTAGGCCTCTGAGGAAACGGAAATGCTGCACTCGATTGTGGAGCAGCTGCAGGAGGAGATGAAGGCGCTAAAGGTGAAGTTGCGCGAGCAGGATGACCAGCTGCAGGCTAGGCTGGCAGTCAGCAAAAATGAGTCGTCGTCGCTACACGATGCATCCGCCATGCACAAGTCCACGTCCATGGATGTGGCCGAGTCTGGCTGCGAGGCCTGCAGCTTGGCGGAGAAAAGATCCGAGGAGCTGAGCGCACACAACAAAAAGCAACAGAAGCAGGTGGATTTACTGCAGAAGCAGTTAGCAGAGTCCCGCGAGTCAATGGCAAAGGAGGCAGCACTGCGGAAGGACCTGGAGGACCAGTGGCAGGAGAAACGCGAGGCCCACAAGGGCGAAGTACAAAGTCTGCGCGAGCAGGCCAAGGCGAACGAGCAGCAACTGCTGGAGATGCAGCAGAAGTTCCTCGAGACCAGGGATGAGGTGATGAAGCAATTACAGCGCATCACCGATGACAGGGAGCGCGTCAACAAGCAGTTGGAGACGTTGCAGGCAGACAACGACTTCCTCTCCGGCCGCTATCTGGCCACGTCCGAGGAGATCGAGAATCAGTACATCAATTTGCCCAACACGGTCGTCGAGCTGCAGGAATTGATTCTGCGCCAGCAAAACGAGCTGATTCAGGCCCGCCTTAGCAGCGAATACGAGCGCCAGAAGTGTCTGAGTACCCTGGACGAGACCCAGATCTTGCGGGCCCAGCTGGAGGAGAGCAACAACGAGCGTCGCTCCTACAAGCGCAAAATGCAACTAGATATTAAGTCATTGCAGTAAGTTTAAGCTCCCGATAAGCTTGGTTTATGCTCCAGCTCCATTTGTATTCGCAGGGATCGTGTAACAGAGCACTTGGTCACGGTGCAGGCACACGAGACGACCAAGACCCAACTGGAGCGCAAGGAGGCGGAGCTCAACAAGCAGTTGTCCGGATGCCGCGTGGAAATCATTGAACTGCAGGAGGCTAATGTAAGAGAAACCTTTGGGTAATACTTACATCCGGCTCCGGTTTCTATCTGATTCATTTTTCGCAGGAGAAGTATGCCAAAACCAACGCGGAATACAAGACAAAGATAAAGACGCTGCAGGAGGAGCTCTCCACCATGGAGACCGTGCAGAAGGATTTCGTTAAACTATCTCAAACCCTTCAGGTGAGTGCCATAAATAAATATAAAAATATGCTTTATTCATTTGAATGTATTATCTATATAATATTATCCCTAGATGTCGTTGGAGGAGCTGCGGCACGCCGATACGGAGGTGCGCTGGCAGGACGACGATGATGTTAATAATTGTCCCATGTGCAACGCCGGCTTTACGGTCATGGTGAGGAAAATTCATTGCCGGCACTGCGGCCACATCTACTGCGATAAGTGTCTAACGAAAACGGTGCCATCGGGGCCACGGAAACGTGTGGCTCGCGTCTGTGATATCTGTCACACACTGCTCACGCCGAATACCGCGCCCTACTTCAGTCAGGGACAGGCGCCGCAGCAGGCGCAACAGCAGCAGCAGCATCAGGGACAGCATCATCAGTCCAACTAGTTGTGCTATTCGTTAACTACGACCATGTATTGCTCTGTTTCAGTGCTCCTCTATTACAGTTACGAATTGGGTGGAGGGGATCAAGTCAAGCCTTTCCATTAGCCGTTTCCGGTCGAGTCATATCCACTTTCGCCAATGTTTTATTTTTCCATTTTAACGTACCTTTGTGCTCCATTTATGTTGATGAGTTAGTTGTCTGTAAGCTTTTGTCGTAGGTAAGTTTTCGTAATTGAATTGAACTCAAAGCTAATATACAAAAATTAAAAACAAATTGTGTTTGTTCTGTTGCTTACTTAAACCAACTTCGCCTGCAATGAGAGAGGGAGCCACAATTAAAGGAGCTGCGTACTTGAGGAGGCGTGGCATGCAACAGGAGGGCTTGGTTTCTTTTGGGCTTGTTTGTTTATTCAAAAAATACAAGGCAAACGAAGTTTGTAAATTAGTTTAACAATTGTATTTGTGTCTTCATTTGGTTGCGAGGAGCTAGGATTGGCTTAGGTATTTACTAGATATATATATGTATATTAAAAATTAATAACAATGTCGGGCATGCCCATGTAAATTCTGTATGTACAACTCTCACTTCAACAACTAGCGCATAATGAAATTCTAATACTGCAATCTCTTGAACAACTACAAACACTAAGCACGCACACACACGGGGTAGGGGAATCACATTCGCATTTGGGAAGCAATTACAAATTGTTTGGCACCGAGTGTCTGCGGAGGAGATTAGAAAAGAAAATACAAATTAGAGATAATTAGCGTAGGTTTTTGCACTAAAATTCACTTACCTCACCATAGAACACGACCTACTGTCAGAGCTACTATGGTAACAGCCGCCACGCCCACAAGGCTCATCACGCGAAGACCTACAGAATGGGAAGAGGGATTCAGATTAGATTAGCCTATAGTTTAAGTGTTATTTCGTACATAATAATTAGGCTCTTTAATTATAGTTTTAGTGGTATTTTGTACACGTTATTAGTGGTAGCAAAGACAATGTAAGCTTTAAGATAAGTAACGAAATAGGAATTTATTGCACTCGGATTTATCGTGCTGTACCTGGATCGTGTTTAAAAAAACCAAGAAACTAGCGAGAGAACCCTCTAGAACTAGCTGCTCTCTTGCATATTGCAATTTAAATATATGATCGTTACTTATCTTAATACTAAAAAGTCTTTGTTAGTATCATATGTATAATATTAGATTGTAGTTATGCAGACTTTTTAAAGGTTTGGATCCATGCTTGCTACGGAATCCCAGGGAAATTAGAAGTGGATAGATTATAGTGAAAGCAGTAGTCACAGTTATATGCCACCTTCGATCGGTCTGTTAAATGGAAAGAGTGAAGGCTTAGCCTAGTTTAGAGTGTCCTGGATGATGAACATGGATCTGATGCTGATGCTGGCTCTGGTGCTGGGGCACACATGCGTGTCGACATTCACAAACACAAATCAACCGAATACCATGGAACCAATTTGGACACTTACGCGTGAATCCACACCTTGACTGCGCGGTGCTCGGCCTGCTGTGAGACATTTAATGTTCGTATCGGAAATTGCTTGAATTTGGACAAGTCACACGAGTGTGTGTGCGCAGACAGGACGAAAACACTGGTTAACAGAGAGCGAGAGTACACAGATGATGCTGGTTCCTGCTTCCTGTCGGTGCTGTGACTTTTCTGTGGTGCGGTGATTCGCAGTGCTTGGCTCAGGATGTCGATTGTTCGCGGTACAGAGATAGGTTACAGACAGCGGCATATAGATATATAGATAGATAGTGTGGTGGAGAGAGAGCATTTTCTTAGACTAAATATGAGCTGGATGGATTCCCTATACATGTACAGATATATATATATATGTATGTAGATATCAAAGTTTTCGATTGAGCTTTGGCCTTGAGCCCGTGATGACTGAGATTGGTGACAAATAATGGTGTGATGTCTGATGGAAAGCGTTTTGGCTTGCGTTCGTTCGCTCTACGGATTCGTTTCTATTGCGGCTGTTCACCTGCAGCACCGCCACCGCCTCCACCGTTGTCGATCTCGCGGCCATGCTTGCTCAGCCACTCGATTATCACGCCGTTGGACCAGCCAAAGCCTGTCTGTACTCCGTACTCGCCACCGCCACCATGTCCTCCAAACTGTTCGGCGTTGTACTGTAAGAAAGAGGATCAAGGAAACCAATTAGATGATACCTTGGCTTAGGATTAACTCTCAATTTAAGGGCAAAGATTGTCATAAATTAGGAACTCATTTACATATTTATAATTCCCTATTTTAGGTTAATATTTCCGCAGGAATTACATCCTAAGTCGTCTCCCTTGACTTACCTTCTCGTACATGTGGAAGTTATCGCTGTAAGCTTTGAAGTTGGACTTCACCCAACGGATGGCCCACGACTTGGACAGATTCTTGGCCTCGGGCGTGTTCAGGTTGTTCAGGCCCTCGACCATAATGTACTGCATTGGCGCCCACACATTGGGGAAGTCCCATTGCTCTCCGGTTTGGTACAGAGTGTTGGGTACACCGCCGGGGAATGAGTCTAGCTTGTTTTCCGCAATATAGGCCAGAACCGACTTGGAGATCTTCTCGGTGTCGGAGATGTTGTAGGCCTTCACCCACAACGGTGAGAGATTGGTGGGCACAAAGTAATTACGCGGCTTGTCGTTGATCATGTCATAGTCCAGCCAGCAGCCGGCATCTTCGTTCCACAGTACTTCCTGGATGCCCTGTAATTCGATGGATCCCAAGTTGGTTTAATTTATTATTTAGTTCTTAAAATATTTAAATGGAAGTGATTCACAAGGAGGTTAACGAGCCCAATGATAAAATCTGACGTAGTTTCTATTTATGCTTTTAATGACAAACTGTGATTATGCCGAAGGGAATCTTAAGGGAATTTGAATATGCGAGGGATACTCATAATTTGTCATCATGAAAGTTATATTTATACTTTATCCTGTTCGGGATTTAAGGAAACTATTGAATGAGTCAGGTCATCGGGTCACTTACCAACAGCATCTTCTGCGCCTTATTCTCGTACTCGGTCACCTTCTCCGTGTTGCCTGCCTTCGAGTGGAACTCGGCTATCAGCTTGGCGTTCCAGTACAGGAAGGCGTTCAGGTCGACGGGGACAATGGAGCGGGTTTTCAGGTGCGTCAGGTTGCCCACATTTGTGCCATTCTCATTGATGAACCAGCGGGAGCTAAAGTCCATGCCCGACTCGGCCGCCGACTTGAGCTCGCTGTAGTGATTCTCCTTGGCCTCCTCGGTATCGAAGTTCTCGGCCGTTTCCACGTCCTCGCTATAGGATTCTGGCCGTGGCCCCGTCGACGAGTCACGATAGACAGTCAGATTGTGTCCCTTAACCTGTACCGCGTGGTTGTTCACAAAGTATTCGTACTCGTGCTCCAGCACCTCCAGCGCGTTGATGGCGAACAGGTCGTCGTTGGTGAAATCCACATACGACTTGACCATTCCGGTCAGGAGTGGCGGCTGGGAGCGTCCATGGTAATACACTCTGCCGCCATTCGGAATGAAACCAATCCGCTTCACGATCGACATTAGGTTCTCGATCATGCCCCGTGCGGTGTCGTGCATATCGCTGTAGAGGAGCCCGCGGATGATCCAGTAGGAGTCCCAGTAGTATAGCTCAATGAAACGTCCGCCAGGTACAATGACCGGATTCGGCACCGGGATGATGGAGTAGTACTCGGGGTTCTTCAGGACGTCGTCCTTCATTTTGCGTCCCAGATCCTTCCAGATGTTATTCAGCTCCATGCCCCACTGCTTGAGGTCCGGGTCGGAAATTAGATCAAGGAAGCTGGGGTTCTCCTTCCAGTCAGTGGGCGTCCATATATCCAGCTCAGTACCCTTGGGGCTGAAGTACTCCTGCAAGGCAATGCAATTTCAATATTTTCTACCCGCGAATGGATGTGCGAGCAGAAATCACTTACATCGACGAAATTCTTTAAATCATCACGGCTTGGTGTCCTGTTCTTGGCCTCCATTAGGGCCTCAAAGTCCGCGAGGGTCTTGGCCGGAGAATTGTTTAGTTTCATGTCCACGAACGTCTTCGAGTCCGCGAATAGCTTGGCCATTTGGATGGTGTGCAATAGATCACCAGTACAGTAGATTTGGCTGGAAATGAAGCATACATATACATTTTCTAATTGTCCAAATACAGGTGTTTTTGTTCATCATAATATTTGTCGAAGACATACTTTATAAAGCTTTAAAAACGATTTCTTGCTAAGGAAATTTCAATTCAAAATAAGAAGGATGTTGTGCCATTGCAGGATTTCAATTCTAGGTATTACATTTTAAGTAAAAATCTTCAATATTGCATAACTTTCGTTATTTATTTTAGTGTTTAGTTAGTTAACAAATTAGTAAAGAGACTCATTATATCTAGAGTTCTTTCAAAATTCCCCTAATTCGACCCACATTCTTCTTCCCTTTCCATATGAAGTATTTCTATGATAAATCCCGGATGAGTTACGTAAGTTATCTAATGCCTTCTATATATTTAAAAGAGCATAAAAGTGGCTGTTCCCACACACACACACACCACTGACGTCACTAATTAGTGCAAATAATTCACAAATTAAATGGATTTAAAACCGCTGTAGCCCGAGTATCCAGCTGGTGAGCGCTGCTAAGTGAACACCTGTCTAAAGTATCGTTGAATCGAATCTGTAGATCTCAGATACGACTATAGCTAAGGCACGAATATCTAACTCGTCACGTTTATGGGACTGGGGAAAGGAAAGCACTCAAGCTGAAACTAATATAATACTAGCTATAGCCAGTACTTTGCATACATGAATGCTCCGGAGCACCCAGCGCGATTGGAGATCAGAGTCCGGAAGTCTGTGGGCCATTCTGTTTTACTTACCAACTTTCAAATGGATCGGAATCCGCATCCTTAGCAATGGCATTGTCATTGTCTGTGGTGAAATCGATGGGCGAGTCAATGGATTTTGCCTGCGAGATGATTGCCAGGCAACTCCAGCTCACAAGGAGCAGCTGGATGGTCACTAACTTGGTCATAGCACTTTAGGAACTCTTATTAACGGCTAATTACTTGTGGTTCTAGAGCGGGTTAAAGCTAAGTAAGTACAAATTGTTGCAGTTCGCTGGCTGATACACATATATCCCTTGGCGGACAGGATAGGCTCGCGATCCCCGAATGCGATCTGCTGAGCACAAGCACAACCAGCGCCAGTCAGCGCAAGAATACTTCTAACTGTTTCCCCCGATTCCATTTTTATAAAAAAAAAAACCCCACATACATAAATCTACGACGACGACGAGCGATCGGCAAGCGACCGATCGTCGATCGTCGCTGGAGACAAGTTGTCGGATTCGGATTCGGATTCGGATTCGTATCCGATGGATTGGAGTGGGGTTATTTAGGCATGCTTTGGGGGCGCGTTCTGTCTATTTTTAAAATCGTCAAAGTGGCCCGAAACCAACAAACAAAATCCGACAAACTGACACTTGCTGGGAGGCTCGTGAACCTATCAAATGCATCGAGCTCTACTTTCGGTAACTAGTATTTCGGTGATTGGATATTATGTATATATATTTCCATATACAACTTTATGAGCAGATTGCGTTTTTGGCACACCCTTATCCAGATAACTAACGGATGAATATTCATTGTGTTGGGCCTTGAAATATATATGTATGTATATATATTTGCACCCGTAATTATATATCCATAACTATAACTATAACGCTGAATAAGCGGTACCCGCATTGCATTTAGTGCATTTTAAATTCGCCTTGTTCCGTTTGGAGAAGGTCCCACTGTAATGCCAAGGCATTTCCACTGATAGCCCAATTTCGGGGATTTTAGGCCTAGTTTAAATGCTAATTAAGACTGCTCCAATTACGAAAAGATTGGAAAATTCCGTTAAATTCTGTCGCTAATCAAGTAACCTATTATCAGGAATCCTGAAATACATTACGACTATCTCCCGAAATGGTTATTTATGAATCCGACTGGATTTGCATTATAATTCGGCAAGCAAATAGAAACTGGGTCAGCAAAAAATAGTAAAGTGGCGTCATTATGTTTTAAAAATACCCTCGGATATTGTCTTATTTTGGAATGGGTTATCCGCGTTAACTACACACGTGTGTCTGGCCCCAAATAATGGACCGGAATTGCGACGTTTCGGATGAATGTCGCTCTGAATACGTAGTATGGACCTAACGAGTCTTAATTGAACTGATTTGCTGAATAAGGATTGCTTTCGCAGATTAACAAATGGATATATATATAACATATAATCAAGATCAAAACGTAAGGCGCAAAAAGCCCCTTTGGAACTATAAAGGTCGATAGAGTATGTTCTAATTGTATGAATTCTATTCTTGTCACTTTTCCTGTTACGTCACGAATCCTCTTCTGTGAGAGCATCACTGGACGCATCCATATCTTTAAGAATAAGCATCAGCAAGTAGCGCCGAGCTATGATGAATTACTTTTTTTTATGGGTTCTGGTCTTGTGCGCAGTGCGATGATATAACACGAGATCGGGAAACAAATGGGAAACCGAATAAACGGAACCATTGTGCAATTTTAATTCAACCTTACGGGGAGTGAGAGCCCGTACCTCGAGCATTGTTCTGACATTCTGTGACGACAGCGGACAGTGGACCACTGGGAACGGTTGCAGTTGCAACTGAATCAATGACTTGGCACGTCACAAGCTGTTAACATTTCATGATTCCATTAGCGAAACGATTAATACGAGATCGATCTCAGTTTGCTGGATCTGTGAATCAGAGAGCTCGATTACTTAACCTAAAGACAAAGTTGATCTAACTTTTAATTTGGTTCCGCCATCCCGGAGCCCAATATAATAAACCAATATTTAAACGAGTGTAAGGGCTTGTGACAACCATATATTACGTCGATGACAAATATCAGAAAACGACAGCTGGCCTATAGTACGTGCAATGGTTTTCCAAACAGTTTGCGTTTGGGCTTTAAATTTATTTTGTATCTTAAATATTTGCTGGATTCCCCCCTCGATAGGGGACTTCCGATTCCGCATAGCGCGGATTCCGGCTTTAGTTCCCGATAAATCATAATAAAAATGCAGCCGAGACCCCCCAACGATGATATCAGAACTATAGAATAGCTATCAAAATAACTACAATTTAGTAGGGACTTTCAAGTACGTGAACGAAATAATATAGTTTCCTGAATGAAGCGGGATTATCGTTCACACTCCCACCATTCATCTGGTTAATTATTTATTATGTTTGCCAATGAAATTATAAAGCGTTTATATAGATCTCGATTATGAATCGCAATTGTCGTCACCGGGGAGAAGCGCTAAGTGACCGGGTGCCTTCAATGTGACGTCTTTGTTCGATCACAACGGGCTTTTTTCGATTGATTCCGATTTTTGAACTCGACGCGGCTTGAAAACAAAAAACGTTGCCAAAATCATTCAAGGACAATAAGTTAATCATTATGTGGGCCATTCCAATGCGCTCGCTTAATTGCCGCTTTAGTTAATCGCTAAACTAGCTATAATAAGGCACGGTCCGTTTGATGGCAGTGCCAAAAAAAAAAAACAAAATTTCAAACAAATACCTGAACTTCAAATTGTTCGGTACACTCCGGCACTCTGACATGTTTAAACATTCGAGAGGAAAACGGTGAAACAAATACGAAAACTGGAAATGTAATTAAGAAGCCTGCATCGGGTTGAATTAACTTGTTTTAGATCTTGCACGGTTTGCTTTTGCTTAACGGTTCAAATACAGAAGCAAAGACCTTCTAAAGGTCATTGATTCGCAAAAAAAAAAGATAGAAAACTGTAGCTAACACTCGGAGGATCTTAAATAATACATATATTTTATGTTGTAACCATTACACCTTATTATCAAGATTGACAGCGTAATTAATAAAGAAGTACTCGACCTACAATTATAGTACTCGACCATATTGTACGAGTATATGCTTATCGATCGCTTATCACAGCCGAGACATTGAACTTAATCTTGCAGATTACAAGAGAATTCCTGGAGTATTTCAGATCAAGAGCCTTGTTTTTTGCCTTGAAGTATGGAAAAGATCTTGAAGAAATTTCTACTTGAAAAGTTTTTGCTGAATTCTCTACTGCAATGGTGTAAAACTGCGCCATTCCATTTTATCATTAATCTTTACCGCCTGGAGGTTCGATCACAAGCGCATTAACTTGCTAATTAGTTTCAAAAATTTCTGGCAGATGTTGCGAATCTAAAATATATTTAAAACTGAACAGGTTTAGCCGCAAGAGCAAGTACATCATCCAGTCTGGCTGGATTTTTTTTTGTGGTTATCAATAATCTTATTAGATGCAATTAATTTAAGAAATCAGAAGGTAGAATTGACAAAGCGATACTCTGACAAAAAAAATACTAGACACTTGTCGTTGTTATATTATATTATTCTGTGTGAGATGTTCGCCTGACGGTTCATTTAAATGTTAAGTACTTGGAGAGACCACAGATCACTGACACCGCGTGTCAGTTGCAACGCGAACGGAATAAATGCAGGGAAAATATCTGTAAATATCAGCAAATATCAGGGAAAATGTCAGCCACACAACCACAACAATTTGTATTGAAAATTATAATTTAATTGCTTTTGTTTATTCAGCTGGCGGTTTCTGTTTTTCAGACGCCTGGGCCCTGGGACTCCCATGCCGATCACCAATTACAAACATTTTAATTCACCAAATTACAATTGTTTTATTATTATTTTTTTGCGTTTTCCAATTAGTTGTCGGTTTGTTTTCGCGTTTCACACACTTTTATTATTGGCAATTTGCTCAGCTGAGCGCGAGTTTTTATAACTCGCTCACTATCTCTGCTGGGCACCTGATTACTATATATATGCCCGGATTATATATGTTATGTGTTCCCAGTTCTAATCAGAATACGCCGCCCGTCGATGTTGAGAGCTTGAAGGCTACAGTCCGACTGCCTTCAGCCCAGTGATGGGGAATCAAATTTAAATGGGATTTACGACAAGATCGGGTCAGAATCAAGCTACCAAGTGTTGGCATGGCCCGAAGATTTGGCTGGGAAATGCCCTTTGTATTTTGTCATTGTTTCCAACTAAACATAAAGAAATATATGTATATGTTCGAAATGTTAATAAACTGCCACATCTGCTGAGTGACATATTGAAAGCGACATTTATTCATTCATAAATTCGCACTTGCTTATGATATTATAGAAAAATTAGCCACCTCGATGGGTTCGTAAATACTTCTGCTCGATTTCCCTAGGCTTTTCTCCGACAACATCTTAGAAATTGTGCGATAAGATAGAATTGCACTCTAAAGGACTGACGTGGTGGTATTTATTACCCATCATATATCAGTATATAATCAGTACCTAATAGCAATAGCTAAATAAATAATTTTTGATTTGGCAGATAGATTATTTACTCAGATTGTAAAGAGAAGGGCCTTTCATTAAACAATGAAGGAATTCTTATGAAAAAATGATCGAATGAGGAACTGCTTGCAACTAAGGAAAGCCAGCATTTCTTTAAGTCCAATAAAGGCATCAATTGTTGGCCCCTTAAGATGTTTTAGTAAACCCAGACTCACCTGAACCTACGGTATCTGGTACATCTCATTAATCCATTGAGATTTAATTTAAACAAAGTGCCAGGGAGACTTTGGAAGTGGGGAAGTCGGGACAGGCACGTGAATATATTCATGTGTGCTGTGATTACGGACAGCTTCAAATTAAAAATGGACGAGAGGGAATCTTTGCAAAGATAATGAATATTCGCGCTGTCTGTTAAGTGTCTGCGCTGATAAGAAAATGAGCGCTATAGTTAGATTCACATATTCACTCTCTGAGCGATCTGTTAACGCGACAGGTGGTTGCAGATTGGAGCTAGAATATTACGTATACGCAACGGACACACCGCCAAGCCACGACCACTCGCAATTTCATAAAAATCTGAACTTAGTTCGTGACAAACACACAACTGCTGGAAAATATTAAACAATTTGTTCCGCCTTAATACTTGTAAGCTGATTCTGTAAGAGTAATCTGTTAATATTAATGGCTATCTGGCAAACCTTTTATGGGTTTACAATGAGTAAGCTAAATTGAAAGCGTTGCCGTTTTTTTTTATCCAGTACTTAATATATAGTTAGATATCTCTGGCTTAGACAAGATATATGACAACCGATATTTACTTTTGAGCTAAACCCTAATAAGAGAACATAACAAATGATTTATTTGGAACTATTTTAATAAAAATGTCAACGGTTTTGTGAATTTTTTGTTACATCAGGATGGTATTCGTTTGCACTGCAGTAATTAACTGGCCTATGGAATTCTATAAGAAGTGTAATAGATGTCTGTAATAAATTCCATGTCCTTAATTCGAATTTAAGATTGATTTTTTCTATATGACCCTTATAACCATTGAATTTATCTTTAAGCGAATAAGGAGAGTTAGAAAGTTTTACAGCTATGACAATTCTAAGATATTTTGAGTTAGAGCTGGAAAAACATCGATGGCTAAGGTCGATATATCGATGCTTACCTATAAAAACATCGAAAACTTCGATACTTTATTGCTCAACATACTTTGTACTAACGCCTGTAATAACGGTTTACATTCCTAATTTAAGATACACACATTTACAGTGTTTAAACACGGTGTTAATTCTACTTTACACCTGAATTCAGCTGCAACCTAAACGTATGCAGTATATTTTGAGCTTGGCCCAAAAGTAGACCACAAACCTAAGAGTGAACAAAAGATAAGCAGCACTATTGGAAGGAGGGGCTCGTTATAGCCATCGATAAGGGCCCACCGGGTACTGATAACCGATAACGGAATTCAACCCTTAGGCTGGTAAATGTGTCCTTGACTTATATGCTTCAACCACACAAAAACCGTGTATTTCTCTAAGTGTACGTTGCAGTTTTTGCTAACT
The DNA here is from genome assembly GCA_018904695.1 of Drosophila parvula. Lineage (NCBI taxonomy): Eukaryota > Metazoa > Arthropoda > Insecta > Diptera > Drosophilidae > Drosophila > Drosophila parvula. The sequence continues at coordinate 14,593 of JAEIIG010038452.1, read as the reverse complement.
TTTGCCACTGAACACTAAAATTCCAAAGGTGCTTCGGCACAAGGTCGTGTCGAATGTGACTAGAGCCGAGACACGTGCTTAACTACTAAGCTACTTGTAAATGTATTTTGGCTTGTAATTGCACCCGGATTTTTCTTGAATTTAACACGAAACATGTTAAGTCTGATATTTGTTTTATATTTTGCATTCTATTCTTTTAGATTTTCACATCAAGAGGCTACCTCTTTTGATGTTCTGGTAGCTATGAGTACTAACGATGTGGGAATATATATATTTATTTGCACTATTGGCCGTCAACGACACTTGTGAATACTGAGCAAAAAGCAAAAATGGAAATAATTAGCGAACGTGTTAATGAGAAGGCGGGGAGTATACCCTACGTTAAATTACAACGTTAATATGGGCAATAACATTTTTTATTCATTTTTAATTTTTATTATTATTAAAGTTCCAAACGCTACAAGTCTGGGATTTATAAATTAGTAAGCTACTCACAATATTATAATTATTTTAGATATAATACATTCCTGTAATTGGAAAAATTGCTTTGAAAGTATGACAAATTTTGAAAAGGTGTTATTAAATATTAACATTTTATATTTTATTAAACATTTATTTATTTATTATTAAAAATCATTTAATATTTTATTAAATCTATATTAAACACTGAATAAAAATCAGTTAATAATGTGAAGAGAGATTTCTAAGGAAAACAAATCCGTCATTTGTTCTATAAATTTTTCAAAAATGGAGAAGGCAGATTACAATTTTTACGTTCCTTTCAGTTTATTTTTTCAGCGTGAACTTATATATTTTACTTTTAATATTCTACTTCTTAAATACTTTAAAGTTAATTTAAATTTTATACAAATACACTTGTTTTCAAATCCATATCGGAAATTCATTAGACACTAACAAATGACTTGGCGTAGAGTATACAGAAGAGTAAAAAATGAGAAAACAAAATAAGATTTTGGCTCGCCGGCTGATTTGCAAACGTAAGCGTGCGTGAGGAGAGATAAAAACAAGAAAACAAAAGCGAAAAACAGTGCTGGCATTGGCACAGAATGGCAATATAGCAGCGGTTTTAAATAAAACTATAAACTATATCTAGCTATATATACGCTCGCATAGGTTTTGGCACTCGTTCGAGACATTCACCGAATCTACCGTTGCGGGCAGGAAAGTGAAAGCGCGGGCAGCTAGACAACAGATGTCCTCAGTTGGCAGGCGAAATGCATTTTCTGCACTCTGCTTTCTGCATTCTGCTTTCTGCAGTCTTATGCAATGGAACTACTACTACTATATGGAGGAACTCAAACCACTCACCCATTGCCGTTCATTTTGTGATTGCTGGAGGAACCCGCTGAAGTGGCCATTGTGCGGCGTCTTATGTTGTTCAGGGGCGTTGCGATAAATAGTTTCCAAACGCTCCCAGGGCAGTGAGATGGTAGCACAGCTTTTAATATGGCTAAAATGTTTTGTTTATTTCTGACACTTGTTTATCACTTGGTTCTCAATGTGCGTTGTTTGCATTTATCAATGGCTTCGATCACCGCCACGAGTACACGAGTATATCGGTCCACTTGTTCCGCTTTCGAGCAGCGCCACGAGACTAATCACGGCCGTGCAACCTACGGTTATTAAATAGTTTTTGCTCAGTGCCTTTCGTTCCGCCGAATAGACGGTCGCTCTCACCCCTCTCGCAGTCTCGCGGCGGTGTTACATATCCAAAACGGGGATATCAACGAGCGGATTGTGCAAAAACTCGTATATCGGAGAGACCTACACTGTCAGGCATGACGGGTACATTCATTGAATTGGTGGATAATTAGGTTTTTTTTTCTTAACATGAATATGGGCCAAGTTAATAAAGAAAACTGTGTCACTTTATAATTTGATGCGAGCGTTTTGTGCAAGGATAACTTAATTTATTATATTCTCATTAGCTTTTCATTGAATGTAATATATATTTTGTAAGTATTTTAAGTATTTATAGTGTTAAAGTGAGCTATTTCTGGAGCATCCCCGATAAATATTCCACTGAAACCAACAAATATGTCTAAAAATATCAAAATAATTATTTTTTCAATTGGTAAACATTCTGCGTGGCAGTGTACAAGTGACAGCTGTTGGCGAGCGTGAGTGAGATAAAGGCAAAGAGCGTGAGCGAACACCGTACTCGTTGATTCTCTTCTTGTGATAAAAGGCCACTCACGCACACACCGTCTCGAGGGGGAGAGGAAACTTCCCTCGATCGTGCTTTATGTGACGTGCGTCACGAGTACAACAGCACACTCTCTTCCACAATTCGCGAACTTTGGCTTCGCTTTCCCCCTCGCACGCCGCCCCCTTCACTAACAATTCTTCTCTTCTCTTTTTGTTGATGCAATTTGCAGCTGAATTTTAAAAGTGACGAGTTGACAGCAAAAACTGCGACCGGCAAAACAGAATGTTTAAGAGCCTCACATGTGAGTGTATATTGGATATGTTTGTCGCATATTTGAGTCATTCCCAAGGTGCCCTTGCCAAGTGTGCTACCCTTTTGCCAGTCAAAACCTGTTCCAAAAATTGTGCGAGCCGGGAAATCAGTTTCCCGTCTAAACAACACAGCACGTTTTCATCTCGATATACCAACGACCTTGGTCTGTGACCTTTGGGCAAGCACTTGAGTACACACACAAAACCCGGCGTTGAAGAGAGACAACAGATACGGTAGGTATCGGATGGGATCAACTCCATTACCAAGCGGTAGTTGCATTTATCACGAGCTAAATGTAGACATCAAAGGGTTCCGCGAAGTTCGATCAAATGCAGTGATTCCGATCTCTTCCCCTTTTAATTTCGAAATCAAACGGGTTTTTGCAGCAGACAGGCATATTACGCATACGTATGTATGTATTGGGGGCTCGTCAAGCACACATGTACGCACACCAACATACAATATGTGTACTTAAGTTTATTTTTATGTTTTCAGCTGATTTCGCTTATATGCGAGTGAAAAACTATTCGTATTTCATAAGAATTATTCGACGTACATCAGGGCGTATGAGCGATAAGTCGATCTGGCATATTCACCTAGCTCTGCTCACTTTTCCTTTCGACATCAGTGCAATTTCTACCCATTCTTAATGCCAAGTTGATTGCCCTAGGCCACTTACGGCTCAATTGGAGCTCGACACTTTGAGAAAATTCATCGGTCAGCGACTGGCCTGATCCCAGCAATTGGATCCAATTGAATCAGATTTACACTTGCCTCTTGCCTCTGGATATGTCGCACAAGTCGGGAGCGGAAATGTTAATTTAATCGTGTTCATTTATATTCCACAGCCAATGAAAACATCTCTAAATGGAATGGCCGTACAGGGGCAAGTATGCTGATGTTGCGGCATTCCAGAGGTCACATTGTTATGCCAATTGAGCAATAAAGCCAAATGGGAAAGTGTAAACAAAGTCAACTTGTTTGGCCCGCTTATCTGCGCAGTGCAAGTTTCGGGGGCTCGTCAATGGGAAGACTGCATTCTGCTTGAAAGATATCTGAAAGATTAGATATATGTACATATGTAGATGACGAAATCTGCATTATACACTCTGAAAGTTAAGATTAGCCAAAGTTTGTAAGATTTGTAAGGCAGCAAGAAGAGTATTTCAGACCCTTAAAAGTGTATGTCTTTGATTGACAATAATAGAAGTAAAAAACATGTCCCTTTGTTTATTAAGGAGATCTGTGCAACTTTTAATATGCAAACTTGTTAAGAACTTGAGAAAGTCAGGTCCAATTAATTGTGTTTTCTATTTAATAAGGTTTAAACACATTGCAATTTGATTAAGATATTATTAATGCCTTGCCAAGTAATTTGAGGATTAAAAAAAAGTAGTTTCCCTTAAGGAAAATGTTTTCTCTATGCAAACATCGATATATCGGCCTCAATGTTTTTCCAGCTTTACAATACTCCCATTCCCCTTGCCTGCATTAAATGACTGTAAGTATGTAACCATGATGCAATAACCCTGCGAGTGCAATCCAAGACTCTACCAGTAAACATGCTGCAAGTAGAATTGTTTGTTTACCCGTCTGCCACTGACACTGAGAGGAGAACGTGAGTGTATTAACAGTTGTCTGCGTTATAAATACGCTGAGCTGCAAGGCATGAGCAATTGATCGACTATTATCACAAGAAAATTTGGCACGGCGAGCGGTATTCGAGAACACAAATAGACCGGGATGTTTGTTCAACTGTAGTCTCCCGTCTGCCACAAACTCCTGCGCATGCACATGTCGAGTTAACGGTGGGCGACCAGCCGGCGACGCGGAGCCAAAGCAACTGACATTGAAACCCCCGGCGAAATCCTGACTAAAGAAGTGACGCAGGAAGGATAATAGATTGCGCACCCTCGTCACAGGGTGGATTGGCCAAAACGAGAAAGAGAAAGACGCTTCGTCGCGACGCATTTAAGGTGGGCGCCCTAAAAGTAGGCTTCAATATGCCGGGTCAAAGAACACTACAGAAACCACCAGCAAAATAATATATTTCTATAAAATGACCGAATGGAAAATCAATTTATAGTTGCCGCTGTTTTCAATTATTATCATCATTAAATATTCAAACCCCTTTGGTGAAGTCATTGGTAGTTCTTGTTGCCCTGGTCTGGTTGGCCATGTGACAACATAACACAAAACCGGCACATGACGCCAAAATAAGTGACGACAGCAAGGCCCAAGCATAGCAAAAAGAGAAAGCGACAAAATGATAATAAAATAAGTAACAAATTGCCAATACTCTAGCCCTCTATATATGTGCTACTTTTATAAATTTCCTATTTGAAAATATGCTTATTAAAGACCAGTAAAGTGTCTTCTTTAAGTTTATTTCCAAAAGGTAAAACATGTTTTGTCAAACAAAATGTATCGAAGAACACCACCTTAATATACAGATACAATTTTATACATCTTGGCATTGGAAAATAATTATTCAATTAACATAGTCATTTAAATCTATCCTTGACAAAAAGATGCCTAAAACTATGGCACCCTTAGACAGGGCATATCCGATTTGAAAAAGCTTTGCGCTAGTCTTGATGACATCAGCAGTAGCTTTTGCCAACCTGAGTCACGAAGGTGCTAAACCTACGCTAACTGAGCTAGGAATACCCTATAAAACTACAGTATGAACTGACAATATTAATTTGGTTTCCTCTAATAATCATTTTGAACTTTGGCATTGAATTGGATTATTATTATTACTTAGTCATTATTTAATCTGTGAAGTTCTGAAGAATTATATATCAGCCTTATGTAAATACTTTATGGAATATGAAACTTATTGAAGCACACTTTTAGTAAAACTTTTTGTTTTTAATAATTTAATTTTATTGAAAATAATTAAATAATTTAAATATAGTATAATAGAGTATTTAAGAAAGCACTAGGTGTAATATTGAAATTGATATTTTGTATTTTACGATGTAAAATTGTATTGCTTAAATTCGGTTTTTAAAACCACTACAGATGTATGTATATTAAATGATTTAATATAAAATAATGATAGGCTATTGAAAAACATAAACAATTTATACATGTTTGCATAATTAATTCCGAATTCCTCGGCTTATGATTAGCATATATTATGGTCTATAAATTGTGTGAACGTTCAAGCTATGATGAGAACACATGTACTCCACCCTGAAATATTTTCTATTTCGGTCAGGTACAGTCGTCTACTTTCTACACAGACACCGATCTCTCATTCGCAATGGCGCTCGAAAGCTTCTTAAGCTTTTATACTCTCACAGTCCCTCTCGCTGCGTTCAATGCTTACTTCGCCGGTAGTTGGTTCCCATTTCGGCAGTTTTAATCAGAATCTCAGTAAGCGAACAACGTTGAGTGGAAGCAGCAATCATGCCAATTGGTGAGTACCGGTCACCAAGTGGGTGGAGTGCCCTCTTGGGCTTGTCTTGGATAATGGATAAAATCGTTGGGGCTGAGGAGCCGGAGGAAATAGGCAAAATAGAGAACAACGAAACTTTTGGCCAACGACCAAAATTGAATTGTGTCAACATTTTCCTAGAATCGCAAACATCAAAAGTAAATAAAATATATTATATGGATTCTTAATCGGGAAAGAAGAACTTGTGATACTTCAAGCAAAGAGCATTCACTGCACCTGCTAACGGTTTCAGCAACTTTTAGCGTGTGATCATCTAGAATCAATTAACGGTTAGTCGCAGGTAGCGTTATAAATTCTGAATTGTCTGCTGCCTTTTTAGTGCTGTTTATTAGCTATTAAATTGATTTTCGATGTGGTCATGCCACCATAGTGTCCGAAATGTGTATCAGCAGCCATGAGTCAGACGTCTACGCCTTGAACTCTGACAATAATCAATAAGAACGCGACTGCGGTGACCCGGGATGCGCCAGAAATGATGTCATGCAACAAAAATGCTACGCTGGGAAACAATTCGTGCACTCTGGCGAAACAACAAAACATATAAAGTAGGTGTAGAATCGTAGTCAAATGTTTGACGCTCGAAAGCCCCCAGAGCCGGCTGCTGGCCCCAAAACTTGAATGCGAGCTTGAGTGGAAAATACATAGCTAGAATTTGTTGTGGCGATCAAAATGACATCATGCGAACGGCGCTAATAAAGAAGCGAGAACAAAAACAGACGCTAAACATTCTGATATGTATCCATTCGTTTGTGTTGTATCTAGATATGGGCGGTGAAACATATAAATAGCAACGAATTCTTACCACTTCGAGACTTATTTATGACAACATTTTCCCTGCTGCGGTTTGATGGAGGGAGATTCTTGAGGCTGATAATTTAGACCCCAAAACTTTCCCATCAAACCAAAAACCGTGTACAGTTGCCTCCAAAAACAGAGCACCTTTACATTCTTCTCGTCTAATTCTTTGGCTTCTTTGCAGAAATCAACACCCCCGATAAGTTGGAGTACCAGTTCTTCCCGGCCAGCGGTGGAGTCTTCACCTTCAAGGTGCGCTCGCCCAAGGATGCCCATCTGGCCCTCACCCCTGCCCCCGAGGAGAACGGTCCCATTTTCGAGATCTTCCTGGGCGGATGGGAGAACACCAAGTCGGTGATCCGCAAGGATCGCCAGAAGCCCGAGGTGGCCGAGGTCCCGACTCCGGGCATCCTTGACGCCGGCGAGTTCCGCGGCTTCTGGGTGCGTTGGTATGACAATGTCATCACCGTGGGCCGCGAGGGCGATGCCGCGGCCTTCCTTTCCTACGACGCCGGGAGCCTGTTCCCAGTGAACTTTGTTGGCATCTGCACCGGATGGGGAGCCAGCGGCTCCTGGTTGCTGGATGGTGAGTTTTTCTTACGATTTAGATCTAATAGCACACGTGTTTTTCCTCCTTGATTAGTTTACTGATGAGATCTTTAGAAGTATTATAGTGCAGTTTGTCATAATTAAGAACAGCTGTCCTAAGTTAAATTGTTTAATCTGTTCTGTATATTATAAGTATCTCTACACTTCCTTTGACTATTTCGTACTTGTTTTACAAATACTTCATTATCTTAGCTGTCAGGAAATTTAGTTCTATTAAAGTTTTAAAATTAAGTAATTTCAAATAGAATGGATTGGCTTGGTTAGTAGCTTTATTTAGAGAATTTATGCTATTTTAATCCTAAAGTAACCAAAGACTAACCCTGCCGCTTCTTTTGCAGATTCCGCTCCTTCGGCACCTGCCATGGGCTTCTCGGCGCCAACGGGCAGCGGTCCCGGTTGCTGGGTGGCCGCCGCCAACGGCGAGGTGCCTCCCAATGCCCTCCAGGGTGGATTCGATAGCAGCGAGCAGCTGTACATTGCCAGAGCCCGTCACGAGGGCGACCTCATTCCCGGCAAGCTGCATCCATCGCACGGTGTCACCTACGTGGCGTACGGAGGCGGTGAGCACGGACACGGCGAATACGAGGTGCTCTGCGCCGCTGGCGGCCAGTGGGTGCCCGTGGAGGCTGGCAACATTCCGCCCAACGCCCTGCCCGCCGGCGAGACCGCCGAGGGCGAGCCGCTGTTCATCGGCCGTGCCACCCACGACGGCACCATCACTGTTGGCAAGGTTCAGCCCTCCCACGGCTGCTGCTACATCCCGTACGGCGGCGAGGAGCTGGCGTACAAGGAGTTCGAGGTCTACGTGGCCAACTAAGACCTGCTCTGGGGTCCAACGCACTGAACCACAATTGTTAATCTGAGCGCTTTACAGTTCAACTGGTCGCAGAAATTTTATTTATACTTGCATTTTTACTCAATACTGTTGAAGAATCTTTAATTGATACCGAAATGGTTATTATTTTGTTCACTCGAATTGGTAAATAAACGATATGTTTAAGAAAACTCACAGAAAATTCCTGATTGAACTCTGTTGTGTTCATTTTCTAAGGTGGAATACATAATTATATTATATCTTAAGAGTTGGACTTAAGCCTTCTGATTTGGATGGTTTTTTTTTAAGCCTGATTTAGTTCCTTTGTGAAGCCTGAAAGTAGACAATAAATATTAATATTGAAGTACATAGCTGGGGTACTCAAATCTGGCTTATGGCAGTGCATAAAACAACATAAATAAAATTAAACATGGAGTGACACCTTTATTTTATTTCAAGAAGGAAATTTGCAAGCTTATAACTCATTGCACCGACCATTTAAGGAATGGTTCACAATTTTATCAATAATTTAGGGAAAGAGTCGGTTTATGGTGGAAGTAAAGAGAAAAACAATAGCACACAAAGTACTTACACTTGATCAGCATCACCAGCCGAGTCTACCTAGCCAATAACATATGTATTGTAGGTCTGAAACTAGTCTGAATCTCTTCATTAATTGTAATTGTATTTTGTATTTTAATTTCATTAAAAGCGAAAGATGATCCGTAAGGGTTTATCAACAAGCTTCTTGAACTTTATTTTATGTTTACTTAAAAATTAGCCTATCTTCATAGGCTCTTATATATATGAGATATACAGAGATAATATAAAAAAATGAAATCTTTAATAAAGTAAACAATTTTATTTGTACTGATCTAAGCCATAAACTAATAATAAGAAAAGAAAACAACTCATAAATAGCTCTTTTAAAGATATAGTATATCTATTTTAAGAGAATTTTATTTTTAAAAAATGTTTTCTTATGCTAGTCCTTGTCTACAATTTTTTAATATATTTTTTAGACAAAAAGGAAATATTCAAAAAGGTTTTCCTGCCAACAGCTGCCTTAAGCTAATATTGTCCTCGTAGGAATTATCAGGAATCGTTCTTAATTTCATAAACTCATTCCCTATGCTATCTTAAAGAATGTATGATTGGAATCAGGCTTATGGCCCATTCAAAGTAATTTACTTCTACTCAATGCAAATCTCGCTCACTACTTGAGAACGTTATCAGTGCACTCAGAGGCCCCATATAAAAACTAAAAATAGATGCAAATTACAAAATAAATCTTTGGCTAAGATTGTCAGTGGAACAGGCGGAGGTCGCATGGAACCGATCAATTAACTAAGTAGGCAAAATAAATAATACATTCCAGAATGGATAACCGAAATCTAACCGTGAGTTACAGATACTAGGGCGGTATAAATATTAAAATTCACAACAAGAAGCACGCCGCGATGCCTCAATAAATTTGTCAGCCAGGTGGAGTGGAGCTATCGCCGTAAGTGATAAGGATAATGATAAGCAGCGAAGGCACAGGTATAAATACCCTGAAGGAACGAGACCGTATCATCATTAATTGAAATGGGAAAGCTATTGGCATTACTCGCAGTCCTCTGCCTGAGCCAGGTGATCGGTGCTGAACGTGAGTATAGAAATCCCTCGAGGAGGATCGGTCTGGACAGCACAGCAGCCATGACACTGTATCTCCTGCACAATTCCAGGCATCGTCAACTGCTACTGGGGCACCTGGGCCAACTATCGCAGTGGCAATGGCAAGTTCGATGTTTCCAACATCGACTCCAGCCTGTGCACCCATCTGAGCTACTCCTTCTTCGGCATCAACGACAGCGGTGAGATCCTGTCCCTGGACACCTGGCTAGACTACGACCTTGGCTTCATCAGCCAGGCTGTGGCTCTGAAGAAGCAGAACTCCAACCTGAAGGTCCTTGCCGTGGTTGGTGGCTGGAACGAGGGCTCCACCCGCTACTCCTCGATGGCCGGCGACTGGTACAAGCGCCAGAACTTCATCAACTCCGCCCTGACCCTGATCCGCAACAATGGATTCGATGGCTTGGACCTTGACTGGGAGTACCCCAACCAGCGTGGTGGAAACTGGGACGATCGTGCCAACTTTGTGACCCTGCTGCGTGAGCTGAAGGAGGCGTGAGTTTGCAAAAGGTTAAGCTTTGTTGGTTCTGAAAATAATTGCTTTCCCTTTCCCTTAGCTTCGCTCCCTACGGTTATGAGTTGGGCATCGCTGTGGGAGCCGGCGAGTGGCTTGCCTCCGCATCCTACGAGATTGCCAACATTGCCCAGCAGGTTAACTTCATCAACGTGATGACCTACGACTTCGCCATGGCCTCCGATGGCCAGACCGGCTTCAACTCCCCCCAGTGGGCCGTGGAGAACGCAATTAACTTCTGGATTAGCCAGGGTGCTCCGGCTAACAAGCTGGTCCTTGGTGTCGGCACCTACGGCCGCTCCTTCCAGCTGTCGGACTCATCTCAGAACTGGCCCGGAGCACCGTGCCGTGGAGAGGGAAGTGCTGGCTCCTACACTGGCTCAACCGGCTACCTGGGCTACAACGAGATCTGCCAGAACAACTGGCACACCGTCTTCGATTACGACAACGCCGCTCCCTACGCCTACTCTGGCGACCAGTGGGTGAGCTTCGACAACGTGCTCAGCGTCCAGTACAAGATGGACTTCGCCCTGTCCAAGGGTCTGGCTGGAGCCATGATCTGGTCTCTGGAGACTGACGATTACCGCGGAAACTGCGGTGAGACCTATCCCCTGCTGAAGACCATCAACAGGAAGCTGCGATGGGTTTAAAAGGCAAAACAAGTTAAAAATTCGGTTCTTGAAATGACTTCTTTGTGTGTTAAACAAATCGAGAGAAAATAAACAAAAATCAAGCATAGATTTCATAGATGTATGTAACAGGGGAAAGGTAGCGTTTGTGGTTCTCTACAGCAGAGGTGCTCATACAGTATCATTCCGTCCTTCAACCAAAAAAACGCATCAAACTTTACCAAAACAATGCCACTGCAATGTGGCGGAAAATATGTTTGGACGCAAAACTCTTGAGTTTGTCAAAACAAATATTTATATTTTTCCTTGTTAATATCGATAATATAGAGTGATGCTGCCGTTAAGTCTAGGCATATTCGGAATGGCAGAACTCATTTTCTGTGAGGTGTGGATAAAGATATTGCAAAATCTTGTGGAAATGCCATTAAACTACTAGGAATAAGCACTTATGGAACACATCAACTGTAGAGAACCTCACAGATCACGTTCCTGATTCATTGTGGCAACAAAATGTTAAAGGTAGCACACACAAATTGTGAATTGAAAATGTTGTGCCTAGTGTAAGAGCAATAATATGTTAACACAGTCCTTTATTTGGCTTTCATCATCTTGTAAAAGCTTTCCAAGATATCAATAAATTGTATTTGGTTTGTAATTATCAATCGATTTCAGCAAAATCTATCTATATTAGAGTAACTCTGTATATACGAGGGCTCGTAAACAAATTGATTTCTTAGGAGACTATCCATCCTAAGAAATCAATTCGTTTTTTAAAAGATAAAGTGTACCAGTCATGTATTAAGCCATTTTTCATGCTAAATTGTGGTAATCATTAAAAGAAATTGTGTCACTCCTATTCTTGTTCCTAGAAACTGTCGATTGTATGATTAACCCTTAACTGGGGTGAAGAGCGTACTCGTATAAGAGTAGCTGGCAACCGTTTTGAATCATCATAATCCAGGTCGACGACGCACTCCATAAGTCTGAGGGTGGTACGTCACGAACACATCTTAACCAAATCTCAAGATGCACTCAAAAAATGTCGATCAGAACAGAGAATTTATAAGCCTAATTGAACTCAGTGAAGTGCCATTTAAGAATTTTCACTCGATGCAATATATTAGACTTTTGTTTTCTATTTCAGCGATTTCTGCGATTTCGTTGGCTAAGTGCCGACTTATCAACGTTGCGAGGGTAAACAAATATGTGTAATAATTCATAATACCAGCGATAAGGGTTCGGTGGGAATGGGGTCTATATAAACGCTGTGCAGGTAAGGCCGAGGCTATTGTGAACTTCAACCGACTGACTGCACCATGAAGACATTCACCATTTGGGCTTGGGCAGCTCTCTGCCTTTCCCTGGGCCAAGTGGCATCCAGCGACAGTGAGTAGCGAATGCAGCTTGGCTAGTCCTCGGATTCAACTTTCCCACCAACAGAGCTGATCAACTGCTACTGGGGCACCTGGGCCAACTACCGTCCTGGTGATGGCAAGTTCGTCCCCTCAGACATCGATCCCTCCCTGTGTACGCACATCAGCTACACCTTCTTTGGAATCAGCGATGCCGGCGAGTTCAAATCCCTGGACACCTGGCTAGACATGGACGATGGACTGGGTAAATAATGCTACCGATTCTGATCGAGTTTGATCCTAACACCGATTCCTCTTCGTAGGCTTCATCAGCCAGACTATTGCTCTAAAGCAGCGCAACCCCAGCCTGAAGATCTTGGCTGTGGTGGGTGGCTGGAACGAGGGCTCCACCAAGTACTCGGCCATGGCTGCCGATCCCGCCAAGCGAGCGACCTTTGTCTCCACCACTCTGGCGTTCATCCAGCAGCACGGCTTCGATGGTCTGGACCTTGATTGGGAGTATCCTGGTCAGCGTGGCGGCAGCGATGCAGATCGCGAGAACTTCGTGACCCTGCTTCGCGAGATCAAGGAAACGTAAGAGGATCCGAAAGTGGAGTTAAATATTGATTTTAACCTCATTTGAACATCTCCAGCTTCGATCAGTATGGATTGGAGCTCGGAATTGCTGTGGGCGCCTCCGAGAATTCGGCTAGCATCTCCTACGATATTCCAGCAATTTCCCAGCACCTGACCTTTATTAATGTGATGACCTATGACTTCCATATGGCCCTCGATGGATATTTGGGCTTGAACGCCCCTCTGCCCGAGGTTACCGAGTCCATTGACTACTGGCTGTCGCATGGTGCGTAGAGGAAGCTTTTAATCGCTGAGGTCCATGGACTAACCTCTGTTTTTCCAGGTGCCCCTGCCGAGAAACTGATCCTAGGCATCGGCTTCTATGGTCACAGTTACCAGATGTCTGACAGCTCCAAGAACTGGCCTGGAGCCGAATGCATTGGCTCCGGATCCGCGGGTCCCTACACCCGTGAGAGTGGTTTCCTCGGCTATCATGAGATCTGTCTGAACAACTGGGAGACCGTCTTCGATGCGGAGAACGGTGCGCCCTATGCCTTCCAGGGTGATCAGTGGATCGGCTACGACAACCCCGAGAGCATCCAGATGAAGATGCAGTTGGTGGATTCACGAAACCTGGGCGGCGCCATGATGTGGTCCATCGAGACGGACGACTTCCGTGGCCTTTGCGGAGAGTCATATCCCCTGCTGAAGACCATGAACCGAGCTCTGGGCAAAGAGGTGAGCGGAGGAGGCGGGGGAGGAGGAGGAAGCGGCGGTAGTGTCACTGCGGCTCCCACTCAGGCTCCCACTCCAGGAGACAACGGAGGAGGCAGCGGTGGCAACGGCGGGGGCTCCAGCGGAGATTGCACTTCCAACGGCCACTTCTTGCACAGCAGCGACTGCAACAAGTATTACCAGTGTGCCGATGGCATTCGCTACGACTTCCAATGTGGGGAAGGACTGTACTTCGATACGAACAGCAACATCTGCAATTGGCAGTCGGAGGTTCATTGTCCCTACTGAACAAAGAGCATTTAAAAATATACCAAAGATTGCAAAACACTGGAAGAGAGGGTTTTCAAGTGCCAATCTCACGGGAATTGTATATAAAATAATCGTATAAATCCATATTTATAACTGATCGGATTTTGATTAGATTTAACGGTGACATAATATTATTTACAGCATAGCACTTAGTCACCGTAATCAGATATTAGGGGAAACTCGGCGATGTGTTCTAATGTTAATGGAAAGAAATCTTCCGTTGTGAACTTGTTTTTGCTCAAACTATAACAACAATTGCCCGCTTCTTACGTTTCGTGTAACAGGCGACCAGAAAGCAGTAGAGCAACGATGCTCTTATCTATGCGATGACGTCAGTCGATCGTTCGCTCTCCTTCTGGCAAGCAATCAACGAGAGAGCGGTTCTCGCAAGAGCACTAAACTGTTATAAAACAGGTTAGCAATCATCCTTCTGTTACGTTCTGTGCGCCTGGTACATGAAGCCATGAATTTGGTAAATTTGTACTGGGAAATCTTCCGTTTGTGAACTTGTTTTGCTGAAACAATAACAACAATTGCCCGCTTCTTACGTTTCGTGTAACAGGCGACCAGAGAGCAGCAGAGCAACGATGCTCTTATCTATGCGATGACGTCAGTCGATCGTTCGCTCTCCTTCTGGC
>JAEIIG010038451.1:0-12196 GCA_018904695.1 Drosophila parvula | reverse complement strand
CAACAAAAACGTACTTATTTAGCAAAATAGGAATAGGATTACGAGTTAAAATTAAATTCAATTCCACAAAGAATAAGTTCAATTATTTATGAGTGGAAAAAACCCAAATTCAATTAAGATTATATTAAAGTCTAGCTAACAAATATTTGTTCGTCGAAATCATCTTGCTTTAAAAAAATAATCTCGAACGAAAACACATAATTAACAGTTTCCGGTTTGAATTTACGAGTACAACATATTTTTATATGTTTTTATATGCAACATAAAGGATTAACATTGGTTGATGCCCAAATTTTCTAAAAATTTTATTTTTAGAATAATATTCTACTCAAAGCCTTGAAAAATTAATAAAACTACACCTATAAATGATTAAATTCAGCTTGAAGATGCTAGAATAAAAGTGATATCTGCTTCACAGATACATTCCTCACCCGTGTTTAATTAACTAAAATTATTGATTATAATCTTTCGTTCGCATCAAGACGTCGCCCCAAAAGCTGTTCTCCCGGTTTCGACATCGCAACTAATCACAATGTCTAATTATAAAAGTCTTCTCTAAGAGAGCCCACAACAAAGCGCAGCCCAAGAATGCAGAGTTGGCTAACTGCTAGCTGGCAAGCAACAACAATAATTTGTACAATAAAAAATTTGTATAAAAAAGTTAGTATAACAACATTTTTTAACAACCATTTAACGAAATTACCCAGCAAGTTGTACGCTTATTTCAGTTCGTGTAACAGGCGAACATCAAAAAGCTAACAGGCTTGCAGCAAGCAGTAGATCGACGATGCGCTGATCTCTGCACGGATGTCATTGATACAACAGATAATAATAATAATGGCATACTTTCAGTCTTGCGTTTTTGGAAAACAGGGCAGCAGCAATCAAACAAGAAAGATGAGTCATGGGACCCGAATGGAAAGCACCTTCTGTTATCAAGTGGCAGGACGATGTTGCAGCTAGAGCACACACAATATGTTGCCAGCTGTACAATGGGCCACTTAAACGACAACAATAAAAAATTATTAGAATGCCAAAGGCAGGCGAGGCAAAGGACTTGGCTAAGGACTCGGCCCAGGACTCAGGACGGCCAAGGCACTTCATAAATCTAGCAAAGGCATATGAAATACGAGTATCCTGTGCTGAGTGCACAGAGCCAATCATGTTGCATACAACCAGGAGTTGTGGCACCAGACGACACTGAGATAATAAAGAATAATATCGAAATTCAAGGTGTTAAATTTTTTTTTTTATTTTAAAAAATAAAAATGTAATTACAAAGGAGTGTCATAATAAAAAGCTTTAAAATTTGAATAAATGGTTTGCTAAAATTCTTTAAAGAGACGGAAGAGTGCACCTGAAAGTCACAAGTATGAGTTCTGTATTATTTTAATTCTGTATTATATTAAATTATTATATTAAACATTATTGAAATGATACCAATGATACTCAACAAAATATTGGATTATTAACAAACCTTTTTGTAGTAAGAAAAATATCGAAAGTAAAAAAATTAAACTTCTCTTCCTTTAAGCTTTATAGCAATTTTTTCCTTGTGCAACAAAAAAAAAAGAGAGCCAGACAACCTTGTTACTACTTTTTCAGCATGTCCTGACCGCCCAGGACATACAAGCACAAGACCAACACACACACATACTCATTCGCTTTGGCTTGTGATTTATTAACAAGCTATCGTTTATCATGTGGGCAACAAAGGGTTAATGCCTGAAGGGCCTCTGCTGAGTTATGCACCCGGCAGCTGCACAAGTCGGAGCCATTCCGCAGCAATTGCCAATTTGCTGGATGCCCCCTGAATATGGGCCTCTACGCTATGTGTGCTGTAAGCACCCGAAAATATCTGAGAGGCATCAAGATAAACAATCAGCAAGATAAACAAAAGCGGAAAGTCACGAAAAGTATGCCCAAGACAAACAAAAACCAAGCGAGAAAAATCCGAGAAACAAAAAAAAAACAGAAGAGAAACCATGAAAGCCGCGAGAAGAATTCCGCTCACCGATAATTTATGTGCACGGGGCCAAGTTTATAAAAATTAAGATATTTCCCATTAAAGTTGCCAATGGGGGAGGGGAGGGAAACGGAACCAACGAAATATGCTCATAACTTATCTCGAAAATATTTGTTTTGAACGCTGTGCGCGCTTTGCTCTCGAGAGAATTATACTTTTCTTTTCTTGCATTTTTTTTATTTTGCTTTTTGGGGGAAAATCGGAGCGTGTTGAAGCGTTAAATTTCCATGTGGGCGAGCCAGTGAGAGACCGGGACTGGCCAAGAAGCAAAGACCAAGGTAGAGGCGAAGCAAACAAGTTGCAAGTTGCTGGAAAAGGAGTCTACGTGGGTGCTGGGGCCAAGATAAAATGTTGACCAATAAATTTTGTGACCATGAACGACCAACAAGCACACACAGACGCAGAGAGCAGGAAGAAAATAAAAGGCGAGACCGAGTAAAAAAATAAAGGAACAAAAAGAGCACGGTCAACAATAATAAACAAGAACGACGATTAGGGGGGAAGCAGATGTGCAGTAGTGGAGGCAGGCCCAGTATATAGGGAATGCTCTAGCTGGAAATCGTATTATTGGGGCTTGACCGGAGACTTACAACAAAAATCGTGGATCCACAACAAATAAACAAAGCTTCCAAGAAATATGCGAAATTTCGGCATTTTTCCAAAATCTTGTTCGAAGTTTATGGTTAAAGACTCAAAGGTATTTATAATGACAAAAGAGTGAAAAAAAAAGTCCTAATTTTATAATAAAATTGACAGGAATTATAAATGAAAAACGTTGGGCATTATATAATATTTTCATAAAGTCTAATCAAATATTGGTATACTGACGTCATTCGGAATTTATAATTCGGCAATGAATGAGTCTCTAGACATTCCGAAGTTTTTGAATATTTAGCTTTTATTTATGTTTTGATATATATTTGATGACAATCAAAATCAAAGGTCAGAAATAAATAATATTAAAATGCCTGCACCTAGAGATTATTTTAATAGCAGCTCAAGTATATTGTTTTGGCATTTATGATTTGTAAGACTTTTGATAGATATTTTTTTAACATTCGTGTAGGCGTGTTATGGTTTCAAGATAAACCTGGTTTCAAGATAAACTAATCAACGGAGTGACCAAATCCTTATCCCAAAAAAAAAAAAAAAAATGATAAACAAAGCCAGTAACATTTGCTCGATAATGTAGATAAGAAAATGAATTGTTAGGTCGATTAAAAAACATTAATTAAATAACGATCTATTAGGTAAGAAGGAAGATAAAAGCTTAGTTTTATAAGAAAGATCCCATAAGTTTTGAATTATCTGGAAATAATATCTTCACCATTTATGAACATAAGGTAATAATATGAAAATTGTAACTAAAATATGAACTCAAATCCCCTAAGAATTCAAGGTAACCCATTACCATTTATTTCCCCTTTGGAAAAATGTGGAAAAACTAGCGCGACGGGACTGGAAATGTGTCTCTCGTCCAGCGATTTCCGATCCGATCGACAAGTGTGTGGAACGCAATGCCCGATGAAGCGGGGAAGTGGCCCCAAAGAGAGAGAGAGATAGAACCAGAGTGGAAGAGGGAGCGAAAGAGGAGCCGCCGTTTGTGCAAGAATGCTCCACAAGCGTCATTAACGTGATTCCAACTCGTTTTCGTTTCCTTATCTCGAGAACGTAAACGAAGCTGCATATTTGCGTGTGTGTGTGTGCGTGTGGTTGTGCTGGAAAATTACCTGTAAAGGTGCCGCCTTTCTGCTAATTGATAAGTTCATATTTATCTATACATAGGCAACCTCCGACGAGTAATTAACTATGTTAATTTTTGGGAAAATTGGGCGAAGCGCTGCTTCCTCTTACCTGTCGCATCGGTGACGCACGCTGCCCGCGTCGGCGTCGACGACGGCAGAGCGCCTCGCTCTCCTTCTCCCTCGCACACAAACGTGTTGCGCTCACCAACACCAGTGCAGAATTGCACAGCTGAGCCTCGCAAATGCAACGAATGTGAGGCACAAAACAGAGAGCCAAAGAACAGAACGACGCTGTTATGTCAATTTGTTGTTGCTGCACCGCACGATTTCCCTGGTTTTGTTGCTCTTTCGCTGCTCGTTCTGGCTGTTGTTGCTACTTTTGGCACGTGAATCGACAATCGCATTTTTTAAATTCTTGCACTCATTCGCTTTTGTGCATTTGTTTACGTCACTGTCGCACACACCCACACACAACACAGACGGGAGCTCACACACGCGACTGAATGAAAGGCGCGTAACGCGAGAGCCCAAGAAGAGCGAACGAGAGAGAGCGAGGCGTAAGAAAGAGCGATGAATTTGGCAAGCCGCAAATAAACAAATAATTTATTTATCCGTCTCGCTCTGGCCCCAAACTCGGCGCGATTATTAAACTATAACTGATGCCAGCGCCAGTTTCGCAATTGTTTCTGTGTTTCTTTTGGCATTTGCCCCGCAGCGACAACAATACGAAAATCGAAATTTCCACTCGCGTTTACTTTTTGTTTTTGCCTCATGAACTCTGGCTTCTTGACGGGCGATAAGCGACGTCGATTATCAAATCTGTCGCACGCGAATTGTTGCTGCTCTCCAACCGAATTGTCTAACGCACATTTTACAGCATTTTAATTAATTCTCAACGGCAGCCCGATGCGGAGGAGGAGAACCAAACGCGTCGAAAATAAAAAAAAGTTTGAAATTGTCTTTGTTTTGGTAGAGCTGGGAAGACTTCGATGTCACTATCGATACTGCCGATGTTTCTTAAGACGCCGAAACATCGATGTTATTTCCTAACATAAATGCTTTCTCACTGTTAACTGAGTTTAAGTTACACTTGAAACCCGCTTGGGGCGTTGAATTGCTAAGATCAACGGAACACTGTTTGGCTATTTTCTAGACACTAAAATGGTTTTATTTATGGTAGACATTATTTCTAATTTTTCGAAAGATATTAAAATGTGCTAAAGAATTAAACAAAATCTCCAGACGGCGTTTTCTCCTAAAATGGCGCCCCCTGTACAGCCAACTTGGTCAACTATTATTAAACAGCTGTAAAGTAACGGCGCCTGACTAATTCGTCAATTTATTGCAAATGTATTGAAAATTACTTTAACTTTACATTACTATAACTAGAAGTTATAGGTCTTATTTTAAAGCAAATATTCATTAAGCTTAATGGAGTTTTCAATACATTTTGTTTTGTTATAAACAAATATAAGCTATCGTAAAACGGCCGCTTTGATTTCTGCAAGAGTAGACAACACTTTATTAGGCTGTTTACCAACACTTGTCTTTAATGGGCGTAGAAATTCATTGATAAAAACAAATTAACTTAAATTTGCTAGTTCGGGGGGCGGGACAAGGACTACAAGAACGCGGAGCATGTCGGAGCTGAAGGCGCCGTCGCTGCAATCGCTGCTGGAATCGGAGCGCGGCTCCACGGACAGCTTGCTGGCCGAGTCGCTGCAGCTGGACTTTGAGGATGTAAGTAGGGAAGTTAAGCCGGAAAATGTGCTGTATTTAACGATTTTTGATGTTTTTACCTTCCCAGCTGGACGATGCGGAGTTTGCCATACCGCCCACGGATGTGCTGCCCACTCTGGAGTCGGTGCTTAGCGAATTCGAGGCGGACTCGGATGTGGCCTCGGAGCTGGGAATGCCGGTTCACCATGCCACCCCCACGCCCTCGATTGGCGACGATGCCACCATTAGGACGGATGGCCGGGGCGGTGGTGGTTCCATCATGCGATACACCCTGCTCCACGGTATCTCCGCGCAGCTCTCTTCGGCCGCGGAGCGTGTGAATGCCGGCGCAGCAAGTTCCTGCGCCGTGGCCGCCTTCATAGCCATGGGAACCTCGCACGGCCACATCCTTAACTTCGATGTTACGCAAACGCTGCGCTGGGCCCACCAAGACAAGCACGGTCAGGGTGCCGTTGCCAGCATGGCCTTCAATGCGGATTCCACGCGGCTCTTGGCCGGTTACTCCCGGGGCTTGGTCATCATGCTGGACACGCACACGGGCGACGTCCTGCGGGAGCTGTTCGATGTGATAACCCCTAATACGGGCGTACTGCACGTGAAGTGGACCTCCCGCTCCTCGCTGGCGCTGTGCGCCGACGCGGGGGGCTCCGTTTGGTCGCTGAGCTTCACCCGGAAGCTTGGCATCCGTGGCTGCAGCTCGCGGTGCCTGTTCTCCGGTGCCCGCGGCGAGGTCTGCGCCGTGGAACCGCTGATAATGGATGCCAACGGGCGTCACGAGCTGGATCAGTACTGCATCGTGGCTCTGGCCACGCTCTCCAAGTACTTCATCGTCACTGTGCGCCCGAGATTGCGGGTGATCAAGTATCATGCCCTCCAAGGACCGCCGGACTGCCTCCCCCTGCTCGCCTGGCACCTGGTCTTGATCCAGGCGGCGGATACTACGCGCTCGGTGGATCCTGTGATTGTCGTCGGCAGGGGCAACCAGCTCTTCTTTCATCAACTCTTTGTGTCGAACGGAAGGATCACGTTACTGTACCTGAGGCATGTCCAGCTGCAGGGCAACCTGCTATCGGCTCACTGGCTGGGTCCCAAGTGCGTGGCCTCCCTGGATACCTCGGAGATCCTGCATCTGGTGGATGTAAGATCGAGCAAGGAGCTGGAGTGCATGGATATGGCGAATGCTGGACTGGTCTATGGCTCGGCGCAGTTCAAGGGCCTGGCCACGGGCGGAAATGTGTCGCCTGCCTTCGCTCTAGCAGGTTCCAATGCCTGCTACAACTCGGTGGTGTCCAGGGGCACACAGCTGTATGTCTTGGGCGCCCGATCCCTCCATATTATAGGGGTGAGGACCTGGTCGGAGAGGATTAGTTACCTGGTGAGTCCATGAATAGGAGATATTTCCTTATTAAAAAGCGGAAAAGTTCTCACGTAGGGCAAGCTCCGTGTGAAGTTCGCTGCTCATCACTTCTCCCTTATCTTGGCCACATTGTCACACCTTTCTTTCTCCCATCTATCTTCCAGGTGAAGCACCATCGCTGGCAGGAGGCCTGTCAACTGGCCCTTGACGGCTACCTTGCCTCCGTGGATCGCCCCCGGAAGCGAGCCCAGGCCAAGGAGCGCATCATCATGCTGTTCCAGGAGTACATAGCCAACTCTGCCCGGGCGCCCGAGTACTGCCTCGGCTCCATTGTCAACTGCCTGATCACCGTGGGCGAGCTGGACCTCCTGTGGACGCAGCTGTGGGAGAAGCTCCACAACACCAGCTCTGAGCTATTTCTGATGCACATTTCCGAGCACATTGAGCGGGAAACTATACGGAGTGTGAATCCCGTGATCTCCCAGGCTCTGGTGGAATACTGGCTGGAGCACTCGCCGGCAAAGCTGGAGCAGCTCATCCTCAAGCTGGACTGGATGTGTCTGGATCTGAACCAGGTGCTGAAGGCCGTTAAGAAGCATCGCTTGTACCGAGCCCAGATCTACCTCAACACGCAGGCCCTGAAGGATTACACGGCGGCGCTCACAGAGCTCCTGCCCCTGGTGACGCCCGAGGAGACTGATCTGGGCAATTGCCTGCTGGTTTATGTGTCTAGCTGCTTGGCGGGCAGGGGCTATCCCAGCGGAGAGATTCCCGTGGAGCAGGTGTATCAGGTCAAGCACGATGTCCTGCGTTGCCTGACCTCGCAGCAGTCTAAGGAGACAGCCGGAGGCGATGAGCCCCCCTACCCGTATCTGCGAGCCCTCCTCAAGTTCGACACGAGGGAGACGCTGAATGTGATCTCGCTGGCATTCCAGGAGAAGGAGTTCAGCAACGAGCTGGGACTCTCGCATCGCAAGCGGATCATCAATCTGCTGCTGGAGATCATGTCGCCCGAGAATGCGACGGTAAGTAGGGCTGCTCCCTATCTCGTTCTAGATTATTGCAATTTTCCATCCTCACCTCCCTTTCAGTGGGCGGAGATCGGGTGCCTCTTGAACTTCATTGCCCAGCAGATCTCGATGCAGTGCCTGCCCCGCGACAAGCAGCTGCTGGAGCGCGTGCTGAGCCACCTGGCGCAGGAGAAGATCGCCAACGAGAGCAGTCGCCAGCACTCCGAGCGCGAAAACGCCTGGCACGAGCTGCTGTCCTCTAATTGCCTCGCCGAGATCAGCAGCGATGAGGAGCAGCTGCGCTTGGCTGAGCGGGCGCGGTGCTACTGCGTGGTGGAGTACCTCCTGGAGAAGCTTCACCGCTACGACACCATCCTGGATTGCTACATCCACAACGAGGCCCGGCACGAGACCATGTTCGCCTATATGGAGCGGCACGTGGACACTCCCGAAAGGTGCATTTACAAGCAGTTAAAGGGCCACCTCCGGGAGCTGTTGGCCATCAATGACAAGGAGACCACCCGGCTGCTGGCCCTGCATTATCCCGAGAAGATAACCGAACTCCTGGATAGCCTCAGGGCGGAGGAGAGTCTGCTATATCTGTTCCTCAAGTGCCTCAACGATCGCAGAGCCAAGCTGGAAGCCAGCCAGTTGGAGCTGCTGCTGGAGCTGCATTGCAAGATGGAGACACAGGACGTGGTCATGGAGTTCCTGTGCTGCAACATCCGCCTGCTCCAGAATAGCCTGGAGAAGGCCATTGCCATAGTGGAGGGCCATCACCTGGAGCGAGCTGTGATCTACCTGTACGAGATGCAGGAGAGCTACACGAAAGCCTTTGAGCTCTCCATGGACCTGCTGAGGTCTGCCACGGGCCCGGAGGCCGTCGAGGAAGCCAGGCTGATGCCGTCCCTGCTGGCGCGGTCTGTGCACGTTCTGCCGGCCCCGGAGCTAGAGCGCTGCTGGTTCGTCCTGCTGCAATACGTCCTGCCCCAGCAGGAGTTCCAGTCGATCGCCAAGGCACTGCTGCACGAGGCCTCGCACCACATCGACCTGCACAACCTTGTCCAGCTGATCATGAACACCCACAACGTGTCCAGCAGCTTCGGTGACATCAAGGACCTCCTGATGGGCATGCTGGACAGTTCCAGACTGCAGACGGAGGCCCTAAGAGGGAGTGCCGACATGCAGTGCCAGAATAATCACCTGGAGTTCGTAAGGCATCATCGGCAGGCGCGACGTGGTCTCTGGGTGACCACCACCAAGTGCTCCGTGTGCCGGCAGCGACTGTACGACCAGAGCCAGGTGCTCGTCCTGGGCGGCTGCGGTCATGGCTTGCACGAGGAGTGCCTGGAGGAGGCGGAAACGGCGCTGGAGGAGTGCCCAAGGTGCTTTACAGTGATGCAGGACCAAACTCTGACCTTGCCACGTCCAAATAAGAGCTTGATTAGCATTTCCTCGTCGTTGGAAATGGGCGCCCTGCAGCTGAAGGCTCCGCCCAGGCGATTCTCTTAGGTCGCCCCTTATTTTCTTGTATATTCCATTTATATTCCTCAGTGTATTTATTGTACAACTCCGTGTATTGTATGTGTAAGTAAAGCAATTGCATGATAAATTCGATTTTTTGTGGGGGGAGATATTTACCTGGGGAATACTAAAGGGCATGTCGAACGAAATAGTACCATGTCGAGCTAACATTACAATCCATTTCTCTTTATACGTTTTTAAATACTGAATATTATTGCCTCTTCTATTGACTCTCAAAGTGCGAGCGCTCAACTGAATAAATTGTAATTGAAGGAAAAGAGCGTATTAGGAGTGGCTCAACTGAGAACATTCAAGCGATAAACGAGAGAACATTATAAGAATTAATAATGTTTATAAAATAGTTATGAAACCTATCAATATATATATAATTTTATTAGGGTGCATTTTACATATCTTTATTTACAATAAGGTAAGGAAAAAATCAATACTTTTCAAGCACACTTCCTGTTAGGTGCTTCCGCCGTACTTTGATGATTTCCTCTTAGCTCACAGCTGGTTTTAAGGAGTTATCAGCGGGAAAGGTGTTGTTATAATGCTGTATGAACTCCGTGCATTGTTCAGCTATCAAAATTAATCAATATAAGATTAGAAATTCGAAAAAAAATAAATAAAATAAAACACCATTACCTTTGGGAAAAGACAACGTCTCATAGAGTTTGAGGTTCCGCATTTGAAAGAACCGAAAAACGCTGTGAAAAATCAAGTCATCTTTGGTTTTATAAGCAGCCTCCAGAAACTTGCGAGCTGGCACCTTATCCAGGCCCAGTGAGTTTTTGGCCAGTCTGAGAGCGTCTATAACTTTGCCCTGGCCCAACATGACTTCAATGATGATCTGAGAATGGAAATTTATTTAAAAAATTATACCTTTTGTATAATTTTGTATAAGTGCAAACCTCGTGCGCCTGAATCCTGCCCAGCATATCGATGGCCACCTGGGAAATGGCCGTGTCCACGTCCGAGTGGGCCAGCAAAAAGCAGGCGACCGCCTTGGACTCCAGCAGCATCGAGTAACTGACCAAGCGTCGCAGGGTGTCGAAGCTGCGATTGTTTATCAGCTCACTAACGATCATCTTGCTTAGCTCCTCCTGGGCCGCGATATTAAACTTGTTCAGGGACTGCAGATACAGCATGAGGATGGACTCAGTGTAAGAGCGGCGGGCGATGCGCTGGAAGATCTGCACCATGTCCAGCTGCTCGATGAGCACAATGGGCGGCGCAGGCTGCTTCAGTGAGGAAGTCTTCACATTCGAGGGCTGAGCAGTTTGGTTTTGCAGCTCCAATTGCACCCAGGTCCTAGGGGGAAATAGGGGTAAGTAGGGGAAGGTGCTGGGTAGCTCGCTACTCACGCATATATCTTGTTTATCTTGCTGAAGATGGTCTCCAGCACTGGCAGCAGGCTTCCCTTGTACTGATCGTCCACGAGCTGAGCCACCACTTTCAACAAGGCCTGCTTGCCATTGCTGCGCTGCAGCAGGAACTCGGTGAGACGAATGCGGTCGGAGATAAGGTGACACAAGGGTTCAATGCACAGGTTCAGGTACCACATGCAGCCCAACTTGGCATCGATCACGATGTTGGGCTGGAACAGCACCCAGTGAGTGGAGTCTGTAGGGTTTAGGGAGTTAAATAAGGCATTTTAGGTCAGTTTCCAAGGGAATACTCACACAATTCGCACAACAGGATCTGACCATCGGGCGACAGGGAAGGCAGCTTCAGGCCAAAAGTTTTGATGGAGCGACCAGGCGTTATGGGGGCATGATAGGTAACCTCAGAGATCACCTCCCCTGGGAGGGAGATATCAAAGAGCAAGGAGGTGCCGGTGGCCTGGTGATGAACCACAATCAGGTTGTCCACTGTATTAATGGCAAACCGGCCCACGAGACTCAGCCGCAGAATGTGGCACTTGCGGGGTGCCAGTCCAGGACCGTTGAGCAAATGCACCTCGACTTCCATCTGTCCGGAGCTGCTGTTCGCCTGCAGGATGAGCACGGCCAGAACGCCGTACACCTGGCCCAGGGTCACCTTGCTCTCCTGAACATCCCGGCTGGGGGAGCCCACTGGAATAAGAAGATATTAAAAATTTGGATGAGGTTTAAATACATCACAATTTCATTACAGTCCACTTTGGGCAGCTTGGTGATGACCTTCTGCTTAACCAGCACTGGAATCAGAGCATTCCCTTCGCTGGTGCAGAGCAGAGCCACGTTGGCATCGCAGCACCAGGCGAACCACTTGATGCTAATGCTCAACGACTTCACAGAGCGCACCTGCCGCTTCTCCGCCACCACGGTGTACACCTCCACGCCCGTGTTTGAGATGAGGGCCACCTCCCGGTTGTGGACCCACACGAAGCCATGTATGGTGGTCTTCACTTGGTGTGTGATGATGTCCTGCAGCAGAGGCTGATCGCCATGGAAGCAGATGAACTCTACAGCATTTTCCTTGCGTTGCACGGCCAGGATTTGGTTGTCGGGCGAGAACTTAATGGAACGAATGTCCCCACCGCGATCGTTCATGCAAAATGAGATAACGGTGTCCTCGGTGGGTCCGGGTCCTTTGACCACCACCCCAGTGGCTCCTCCAGAACGAACTGCAAAGATCTTGAAGGGGAAAGTCCTTCTAGTGATTCATTGTCTGTACTCCGAGTTAATTAACGCCTACCTGCTTGTTGGAGTCATCGAAGAAGACATTGGTGAGCTGGCTAACGGCATCAAACCTTATGGGATTAGGGGATAGCTCTATATAGTGGATTCCATTGGAATTATCCATTGTT
>JAEIIG010038450.1:3815-33810 GCA_018904695.1 Drosophila parvula | reverse complement strand
ATTGTAATATCAGATATCTTAGAAATACAATTTTCTATCATAAGCTAAACCCTCAAAAAAATTATAGAAAAATATCTATTAATCTTTAAACCTAATACTTTATTTTACAGTTTAAGTTGCATAAATTTATGGCAGAATTTTGTAGTTTTATTCAAGGACTTCCTCCTACCAAGTTTATTGCTATTTTCCCCCCTTCTGCAAAGGGATCAATAGATCACAATCATTAGCCTGGACATCTTCTCGGATTTCGCGGAATATCAATTGCACATTCCATTGGCCATTCTTGGGGGAAATCTTGTAAGAACAAGTTAGGTGGTCTCCATCCCAGTGGGTCCTGCTCTGTTCCCCTGGTGACAAATGTTTGTCCAGGCCAGGCGACACTGTAAGGGAATCGGACCACCAACACAGAGCAGGCTCCTCCTCAACCGCCTCATCTTTATTCTCATCCTGGGCTAGATGACAAATCACATGTGCTGACATTTGACATCGGTGCTGGTGGTGGGAGGGGAGGATTAACATGTTATTGCCGTGGGGCCCTCCACTCAACTCTACTCCATTCTAGGCGACTGGACACTGGACTCCTCCTTGGGGCAGTAAAAGTGTTGGCCATCGCCCAAGGCAAACACAGTTATTATACGATGCCGATGGGACCTGCTTCTGCCACTACGAACTCCTCCTTTTCATGACCAGCAGACCGTGGACAGACCACACAAGTGGCCAAGTGTCTACTGCTTTGCATAAATGGCCCAGACCCGGCTCTGGGTCTGCCCTCACTCTCTCTCCCTATCTCTCTCTCTGGCTTGTTTAATTAAAAAATTAAGCTCCGAATCGGCAGGGCCATTAAGGAGATTTTTATTTATACCTTTTAATTTCATCAATCGTTGCGACGGCAGGTGCCGTCCATATCCATGACCACATCCATATAGCCATATCCATATCCATATCCATGTTGCAGGGTCCAGCACGGTACCTCTCCTCTCCTCTCCCTCGGCGTAGTTTGTTTTCTTTTGCCTTCGCCTCTTTTTAGCTTTTAACAGGAAACAATTTCATTTGCGAGCAAAAATTCTTTTCAAATCTGCCGCCGTTAAGCAAAAAGAAAACATGCCAAGAAATAATAATAAAAAAAATTGAGGAGAAAAAAGAAATACTATAAGGTGACTGAGAAAAACCAATCGTTGCTCTCACTTAACGAGGGTAGTTTAACTTTTCTGTTAGTTAAGACAGCGGAAAATTGGAAGATCAACTTAATTATGAGGAAGGATTTATTTTTTAAAGGTATTTAATATGTATTTATTTACATTTAATTTTTGATTTAATTATTTATTTAAAGTACAAGTTCTGGTAAATAAAGATCTTAAACATTTTGGTTTAAAAAAATCTAGAAAAACTCTTTTAATTTAAATTAAAATATTCTTTATTTCGTTGCACTTTATATAAAATTTCGTATTGGTAGTGTATCCCCAGTTTCATGTTGTTGAAGCCCCGAAAATGTGCCCCCCCTTTGTAAGCTTGGTTTCCTTTTTGGCCAGAACGTTTTGTTGACCGTTCGCTCGCTGGCTGGTTCGGCTTTTGGCCAGCCCGAAAGCCTTTTGCCTTTGGCTCAGTTTTGGTTTATGAATGTCGCCATGTTGTGCGAGTGTGTGGATCATGGCGGTGCATTCCACACACACACACACCACACACACACCGCACACACACTCGCTGGGCGACAGGATGAAACTGTTGCCTGCATACGGCATGCATATTTCGTATTTTTAGTACGGCCATTTAACATCATCAACTTAAATATGCGTGCAAGATTTATGCACACGTCGCGTCGCCCCTTCGGCCGAAAAGGGGCGGCTGTCTGGCCCAAGGGGGGGCGTGGTCTTGGCCCCATCCAGCTCGGGAATGGAATGAAATGGCATAAAGAGAGCCACATCGAACGGCGGCCAAACAAAATGCGGCCAGCACGACGCCGAACACGTGATACTGCCAATGGCATTATATATAGCATTTGAAAGCAAGCCTGGCCTGCGGCGAAACATAATAAAAAGTGGGGAAAGGTATGAGTTCTATATAAAGAATATTGATTAAAATATAATAATTATTTCCTAATTAGAAGAGTGTGTTGGGTTTGCTAATTACTGTTCCATCTTTCACACCATTTTGGAAATTACTTTTTCCGGTAATAATATATAATTTAAAGAACTACTTCTTGGTACAGTTTGAATCCCCTCCAATTCCTTCAAATATTAAATTATATCAATGTCTAATCGGTATGCAAAAATTAAGTTAATTCGCATATTCAAAGCTAAATAGTTGCATAAGCAAATGGCAAATTATTTATTTCTTGTTTTCGCCACGTCAATAATTCTACGACAGGCTATCTGCATAACTGACAGTTACATGTGTACACTATTTATGCGTTTCCCAAAGTAATAATCAAGTGATTTCTCGACGGGACTCACCCACATACCATCTACATTTCTGACTGCCTATATGGCGGCTATATACTGCTACTTTAGCCCCATTGGATCCATCGGAATAACATCATTATGCAGCGCTGTCCGATCCAATGACATCGCTTGCACAAGGCGTCGCGAAATACTTTATTGATTTCTGTCGGCGGACACTTTGCGCAATATAACGAGAGCTCGGATCCAAATCCGAATACTGGGTAACTGGGTAAACATCTTCACCTGCTGCGAATGAAAAGCCCAATACCAAATAAAAAAAACTGAATAATAAAAAAAGATATATAAAACTAGCAAGTGGCGCCAGGTGGTGGCAGGGGCATTCGCTTATGGCCGCCACATTTCGATGATAAATCGACGATGCCGCGGCTAATTACGCACCGGCTATATGTAGGATCGGGCCACCAGATCGGAGTTCGAGATCGAAGTAAATACCCCCGAATCAGCAACTAAATTTGTCTTACGCTTAACGCTTAGTTTTAGTTTTAGCCCAGTACCAACCGGTTAGTTCTCTGGTTCGCTGGTTGGTCTTAACGATTTGCATTTTCCATTTATTTGTACTTGTCAATGGCAACATGAAGATTTTGATTTCAAGATTCATTAAGCGACGCATACGACTCGGTTGTGGCGTGTGCCTAATTAACTGCACACGAAAGGCCTGGATTATACGCCAAATTAATTAACTGAGGCTTAGTCGAGTTGACTTGCATTTGGGATTAAGATTTAATTTTCGATTTGCACTTTTAATAAGCGATTTCGTTGAAAACTTATCGTTTTCTTGAGCCAATACTTTCTTATATATTTTCTTATAACAAATTTGAAAATATCTAATAAAAAGGTATAATAATTATATAAGCAGCTTCACCTTTCACATTTTAGTCATATTTTAGTAGTAAATATATTTAATATTTGTATTTTTTCCCACTTATCTTTAGTATATTTTTTATTCAACAATAAAAAGTAAATAATAAAAATGCTTTAATAATTTTATAGCTCATTTTTGCAACGGTTGCTAAATTGTTTCATTAATAAAAAAATATTATAAATCAAAATATGCTGAAGACGCACAAAACCCGCTGAAACTTTGTTAACTATATTGTAAATTACTCAATTGATTATTTTTAAATGAATTTTATGTTTTTTTTAACAATTTAACAATTTGTTTCAATAAAAACCCATCGAGTAAGCACTGCAAGTTTTTTAATGCAACGAACAATTTGTTTTTACAAAAATATTATTAAAAACCTACTTAACAGGTCGTAAAAGTATACGATCTATAAAAAATATATATCTTAAATATTTATATTTGTATTATATAGTATATATAATATATAGAAGAAAAAGAAATTGTAAAAAAAGAATACATTGGAGATGCCGGGGATTGAACCCGGGGCCTCTCACATGCAAAGCGAGCGCTCTACCACTGAGCTACATCCCCCCGATAAGGCAGGGCCGCCGAAACAGCCCTCAACAGTTGCTAAGATCAACCAAGTCTTCAACCGATCGCCAAGGGGCAAGGGAGAACCGTAACGAAACCTAGTAGATATTTTATTTTCCTCCTGAGTAAAACCCGTGACAATTACTCGAACGGCGACCGGCCATGCCAATTGATAAATAACTGTCATTAGAGGCCGAACTGCGGCTCATTTTCCCATGGCTCGGCTTAGTTCGCTCGAGTCCAGATCAATTCCGCTGGCTGCAGCGAAAAAAGTAAAAAAAAAACATAAAATGAAGGCGAAAACTTAATCTATAAATAAAAATTAATGCTTTTGAATACATTTTGGTTTTTTTTTTTTTGCTGGGGCGCAACGATATACCCCTGCTTAGCATATCGGGTCGGTATCTTTCAGTTCCACGCGGCTGTGCCGCCTCGGGGTAGGCATTTAGCAAAGTGTCAGTTGCGAACAAGGTTAGGCTTGGGTATTAGAGGCGTCCCACGTCGCCGTCGGGTGGTTTCACTTAGCGTGGCCAACACCACAGCATTACAGTACCACCTGATGGTGGTGGGTGGGTGCTCGCTGGCTCGCTGGCCAGCTTTAATTAATTTGGTGCCCGTTTTTCGCACTGGAGCCGAGCCCAAAAAAAAGTCCGACTTAGCGCATATTGTATATATCAAGACAATCGACTGATTGGCAGTCCGCATACATTACCCCAAAGTGGCGGGGGGGACGCTGCCCACCTGTCAGCGGTGCTTATGATTAACTGTCAGTTGTAACTGGTTATGATGGATTTATTGCTGTCAATTTGACAAATCAATGCAGCGTTCGCCGGCTCTATCGGATCGCCCGTTCAGCCCGAGAGACGAGTTAATTGGAAAATTCAGCCAAGGCTGATGGGGAGGGAGGTGTCTTGACGGCGGAGCCTATCTGGGGACTATGGAGATTAGACCAGGCGATGGATGAGCATCTAACTAGTTGGACATTGATTCTCGTTAGGCACTTAACACGCTCTTTTAAGTCTTTAGATTGTGGCTATTTTTGGGAGGGAGAACTAATGGAGATTTGTGTGGATTTTTTGTTTTTAAGAAGATCCTTAAGAGGTGGAAAGTAATTGCCCCAAAAGTGGATATGTAATCGATGTATTCTTTTGATTTAAAGGGATTAATATAATTGGAAAATGAGACTAAATAACTTTAATATCTCTTGTATTCTTCCATAGTAATCGGTTGTATTAATATTTAACATTTCGATATATTAAAAACTACGATATTTTCAATTTGCTATTGAGCGCGATAGTTCTCGGGGTTTCCCTCTCAATGTACATCACTAACTCAATACTAAATATATTCCCTTAACAAGGGAAATAAGGATTAATCAAACAAAAGAAAAGTTATTATTATAATAAACCTTATTCAACGGATTTTGTATTAAGATTTAAAATCATTTTCAGCCTTACTTTAATTCAGTTATTTTCTTTAACATCCTAATAATCTTTATCCAAGTTTGTTAGCCCAAACCTCCATATTTTTGTGTTTTAATCAATCAGGCTATCAATATTCCGAAACATTCCTGTATTTAAGGCAGAGACTTTAATATTTTTAAAGCGACTCCTTTTCTGGTGAGACTCGACGATATAAAGTAGAGAAACTCGGAGACCAGTTTCGGTTTTTACTACCGTCTGTCACCCGATGGCAGGCAAATATTAATTTACCGATATATCTTTTGCCAGTGATTTTGTTTTGCTGCACAGTTGGCTAATGAAATCGTAAGTGCTTTTATCTCGTAAATAGTTGGCTGGCCGGGTTTGTAGTTTGGGTTTTCGGTCTCAATGGCTTTAGCCATTCCTGTTTCACTACCGGTTTCGGCTCCAGTCAGTGCACAGCTAATGAGTCTGGATCTTAGTGCGGGAAAATGCAGAAGTCCCATTACCCATTACCCTCCTCTAATGGGTCAAGTTTCACTCTCGCAGCAGCCAAGGTACATGGCAACTGGCCTGCGAAATATTTTAACGCTATTTATCAATAAATGCCAAGGAAAATTGCTCAGACCCATTCTGAGTGGCTGACTGAAGTTGGTCAGCGTTTGGCTCGCAGGCCCATGGGGTGTCCGAGGCATTGTCAGTCAGTCATTCAGCGTCAAAGACAGCCACTTTGTGTTTTGCGTCAGTCAGTCAGCCACAGTCTGGCCACAACACCATAATGAATTATACGCACTTCAAAGTCTCAACAGCAGCAAAAATACAAAATGCAACATGCAACAGCAGCAGCAGCAGCAGCAGCCGCAACATGCTGCATGCTTCGCCCACACACAGCTGGCAAAATAAATTATCATCGAAGCTCATATGCCCTTAGGCGGGTGGCCATCCAAGACAGCCGCCTGATAAAGTCATGGTCGTCATGCCGACAGTTACAAATAGTTTCGGAGCTTAGGTAACACCCGGTGGGAATTGAGATCTAGCTGGGGAAATATGATATATCGTAGCACTCGGGTTAGGCAGAAAGGATCCGGAAGCAACTGACAGGACTAATTCACAAGCGCCCACATCTTTTAATTCTAAATTAATCATGAGGTTTTTAATTTTAAGAAACAAAATGGGACTTTTGCTGAGCTTGATATAAATGTTCAAAAAATAATCGAAAGAGGTAGGATGTGGAAAGAATATATTTATTGCCTGGACTTCATAAATCTCTTAATTTAAGTGCTAAAAGAGATCCTAATTTCATTTCTTTATAAGTAATATCTTCAATAAGTTATGAACTAAGCTAATACCCATTTTCATTTTCCTCTCAAAATTGTTGCCTTAAGAAACCCTCTCTTAGAGTGTATAACTTTCGCTTACTTTAATTAACTTTTTTAATTTTCTTTTTAACGTGTGTGCCTTTTTTTTCGGCTGACTGCTGTCGATATTTCATGCACAGTGACTTGTGTGTATCTTTCGGTTTAGTTGTTTGCACTTTCGGTCTTTCGTTCGGGGCCCCAAAGTTTGATGGCCCTGAATAATTGATGTTGCATGCCACGACAACAGCTGTCGCATTGGTGCCGGAACTGGGTCACCTAATCCTCCGGGGCGCGACTCTACACTTGGCCAGTTGCGATTGTGGCTCATTTCGATCCAAGGGGGGGCAGGGGGGCCTGGCTGGTCGCAAAATTACACTAATTAACAGGCTCATATTTAAGGTGTTTATCGGATGCAAAGGGGAGGCCCCATAATTACAGATGCTCGTATGCACAATGAGGTGGCCAACGATGATGGCCAACGCCCCTTGTTGATGGGGGGCTTTTGGCACCGCTGCAATTTGGTTTCGGGCCACAAACGAATTGATTTCCGTCTGGTTAAGAGAGGCGGCATTTTAATTAAAACGAGCGCCGTTCATTATAGCCCACAATGAATTGGTTAGAGCAATTGCATTTATACGATAGCCACAGCTCAAAGGCGAGTGCTGATTAAATCATTAAACCATCTAGTGACACCTCTCTCTCTCTATCTGTGAAGAAGATATTAACTTTATAATTGATAATTGAAAGTAGTTCGTTCTTGTAGGCAGCCAACCCGGCTCAAAGCCCCTGGTTATGTCAGCCAACAGGCTGGCCAGTAGCAATTTACGCCGCTCCTGTTCCTGTTTACCATCCATCGTCGTTCCTTTCCGAGATGATTGTGCCCCCGGGGCAGACTCTCTACATACTGTAGCTCCTGTGACTGCCTTGGAAGCCAGGAACCTGCACTTGCAAATGAGCTGCATTTTGAGACATTAAAGGGCACTTAGCATAATGATTTACAACTTTGATTCACGCAATTAAATTGGAATTTCTGGGCAACGGTGGAGCAATATGGCAATGCAAGGAAATTGTGCATAAGTAAGGGTATTTTGTATTTGAATTTAATATTATTAAGCACAAAGAAAACGTGTACTTTAATTAAATATATTATATATTATCTACCATTCTAGAACCTCCTTTAAATTCCATATTAAAGCTTCGTTTACATTTATCTCAGCCCCTTTAAATAATTATTACCCCAAAATAAGTTCGATCAGGTGTCCTTAGTGGTTTTCCCAGCTCTGCAGTCCACTGTACCTGTGCCTCCGCCTCTGCCAGTTCAATGGAGCTGAAAACGCATTCACATCATCAACCAGAACAACGACAACAATCGTGCCCGGAGGCACTCGCTCGGACAATGTTATTGACACCCCAGCGACAAGGTTTCGATTTCAGGGGCCATCCGTCCGGGGTCCGTTCACACCCAGGATTACGGTCAGACGAGCGCATCCTTTGTTGACGCGTCCTGCGCTTGATTGGCACTTTTGCTGAGTGCGTCTGATTGCTGTGCTGCTGGAGCGGACCATCATCGAGGGCCGAGCCGAGACTCATCGTCGGAGGCAATCAAGTGGAATGTCCGATGTGGGTGCATACCTCCGCTGCCAGGTGTCATAACTCGCCATGGATGACCCCATACATGGGCTATATAGTGGGTGCACGCACACACAGCATATTTAATCTAAAGAGCCATTTCATTAGCCAAGCCCTCGGCGAACTCCATAAATCAGACGAAGATCAAGTGGCTATTACATTATCGGGGCAACCTGCGGGTCTGCCAACTTCTCACTTCTCGGAGCGATCCGATCCGATCCGATCCGGTCTGGCCGCTCGGCGGAAATTGATCAATTACAGAGAGCACTTCGCCTTGCCGTTTTTTTTTTTTTTTTGTGGACCAGTTTTTCCCGCTCCGGCCGCGTATAATTTGCATAAATGCGAAGCAAAGTTCAGACGCCAGCTCCAAATGCTCCGAAAAAACAAAATGTGACTCCATCTCCATCGCCATCTAAGTTTGGCCACCGAGCTGGTGGATAGTGGTGGATGGTGGCTGGTGGATGCCATATCCGAGGCCTTAATCTCGCCGTCGTCGTCGTCGTCGTCGTCGTGGTTGTCCGTCGGCATGAAAAATGGGCGAAACGCCTTTAGTGTCAATTTTATGTTATCGTTTGATTTATAATAATGCTGATAGACGTCGATATTTTAATTGATTGCGCCCCGGTCCATAGTTTTCATCTATATATTTTTTGGGGAATCCATGCCCGGCGGCCTGAACTGGATTTCTATAAATGCATTTTCAAAGCCCCCGATTGCATCACTTTCTTTTAAGGGAAAACAAAAGAAAGTTCAAGAGGAAATTATAGGAATTATAAGAAATATTAACAGAGAAATAAATACAAATAGTATCCTTTTAGAATAGAGATAGAGAAGAGTATTAACGAAGCCTGGAATTTATTAAACCTTTTTAGACATTAAAACCTTCATAAATTCCCAATTTACTTCTCAGTTCATCAAAAATCCTTACCCTTAATATATGTGACATTAAAACTTATTCTTCCCAGAACTCCCTACCCATTTCTCTTCCCATTATGAGGCTTCACTTCTTCCTGAAATTCCAGAATTACCACTTCCCCCAGCGATGCCTCCTTTGAGATCTTTCCTAGAGCCTTGGAGCTACCTTCTTCCCCATACAGTGATTCATGGTCAGTGCGCAGTAATGCGAAATAAAAACTCAACACGCAGGAGGAGAGGAGCAGGATCCCGGGGGAAGTATAGCAAATTGCCGTCTCAATTTCGAGTAGATGGAGGCTCCATTAAGGTAGCACATAAATAAGTCGGGTAGTCATCCAAAGTGTCGTCCTCTGTGGCCGACGAATCCATTTAATTTCAGACTAATAATGACAACCATATAAAGTTATTGGTGGCAGGCAGCAGGGCCCGACATTGTTTGTCGCGTGATAACTTCATTTTCATAGTCGCCCGCCTCGCAAATACGCGGAATACTCGCCCAGCGGGAGATCCACTGGATACTTGGATACCTGGCTGGGATCCCTCGACCGATCCTGGGCGAGAGTGGCGGCCTACACCAGAGAGCGACTCTGTCAGCATATATCAGCATAAGCCTGATTAACTATGGGCCAGATCGGAGCGTATGTGTGCCAAAACACTTGGTGCCCGAGTGTATATTCTATCCCCAAATGGAATTCCTTAGAAACCTGTAGCTCCGGAGCCCCAATGTGGAACTGGGCTGGCTCGACTCCCTCCTCGCCGAGATGCCCCGAATGCGATAGCGAAAATTTATGACTTCATTAAGGTAACAAGCCAATATGTTTTCGTTTTTTTTTTTTTGTTCAACTTCGAACTGGGCTGGGCTATTGGAAACGTTTAAGGAGTTTTATGCGCTCGCTCGTTGTTCCCGTTCTGCCGTAGTCGTTGACCCATTTCAAATGGATTACCCAACATGCATAAATAGTTTAAACGCCTCACATCCTCATCCTCAATGCTCTCCGATTCGTGCCCGGTTCTGTGGCAAAAAGATTTATGGACTTGTCGTTCAGCTACCTTTGCCTCGGCCCCATCCCTTCCTTCTTTCATCCTTGAAGAGACAACAACAGAAAAAAGATTAACTGAGACGAAAGCAAATGAGCTGGAATGACCATATGCAGGCTTTAACCCTTTTTTATGATTGTCTCAGACGTTAAATGAACTTGTAGCCGCATAACCAATGGCCTTTTTCGGGGGGTAAAGTGTTTGTTAACTTGTTGCAGGCCAAGCCCTCAGTCTGGGGTTAAGAAATATTTTATTGATAAGTTTGTTATTTTTTCTACTTATTTTAACTAAAATAATACGAATTTCTTACTCCGAAAGCA
Organism: Drosophila parvula; assembly: GCA_018904695.1. Classification (NCBI taxonomy): domain Eukaryota; kingdom Metazoa; phylum Arthropoda; class Insecta; order Diptera; family Drosophilidae; genus Drosophila; species Drosophila parvula. The sequence goes on along the minus strand of JAEIIG010038450.1, from coordinate 23,235 downwards.
TGGTTCTCCCGCCATTTTCCTTACTGCAAACAAATCCTGTTTTTGGGCGAATGATTTTCAAATGAATTCCTCAACTCAACTCAATTAAAATATAGCGCATTTTTTTGGGAGACGTAAATCATGCGGCCTGAGCCTGCGGCACAACAGGAGTCTTCGCTGGCTACGCTGGTGTTGTTGCCCTCGCTAAAACCACTTAAAACTGTCAACTTAGCATTGATTAACGAGCTTATGGCATGTTTATTTTGCGATCTGTATTTTGGGGCCGTTTCCTGCGAACGCTCGCGAGCGAGCCTCGCAATCTTTCTGGCCAAGTGCGCGCGCATTTGGCTGACACAAGTCTTTTACGATTCTCGGGCCTTAGCGTTTAGGCCACATTGAGAGACCGGACCTCGCTAACAAAGTCCATTTAAGGCCGCTCTAAGCCTTCAGTGCACACGTTATGTTTCTTAATAGTCCCGGCGCATTTAGCGACTTAATGTTATTTCGCTGTAAAATGTTAAGCCTTTTACTCTTTGCCAGCGCAGAAGTTATTAAGCCTTTGATAGCTGATTTTCGAGATATGATTTGAATTGATGGAACGAACGCGCCAAAAGTTCGCGCCCTCTGGCGGGCTTCGTGGCGCAACTACTGATAACAGGCAGATAAGGTGGCAACTCTGTGCTGTCATTTTGCAATTGTTGCAATACCATTTCAATCGTTATCGTTATCGTTATCCAGCTGACCACGAGAAGCAAACCAAATCAATCTGTGTTTTTATTTAATTTAATTAAGAAATAAACGATAATATGGCTGTGCTACCACCAGATCCAGTGTTCAGTCTGCGTTGCCCGGACATGGGCGCCGTAAATTCGCTATGCTTTCAGGAAAACGAGCGTTTGTTGGCGGGAACATTGAAGGGCAGTGTCTTCCTTTGGGATCTACAGGTAAGACAACGAGAAATAAACTGTACTTAGGCATCAAAACAAACCTTAATATTGCTGATAAACACTAGAATTAAGATTGTATTGATATAAATAAATAAATACGCTACCCCTTTCCAGACCAATCGATCTGCTTTGCACTTCGAGGTGGGCTCCGATCCGATAACCAGCCTCCACCACACACCCGATCGGCTGGTGACGCAGGAGAAGGGCGGCACCATTACCATGTTCTCTATTGGCGGCAGCAGTTACGTGAAGGAGCGCAGCATTCCGGGCAATCATCTGGGCTACTGCCGGTCCGCCCTGCACACGAGCACTAGCAACACCAGTGAGCAGCTGCTCTTCTATCCCTGCGACGAGTCGTCCATCGGGGTGCTGCATGTGACGGATGCATCGGCTCCGACTCAGATGCTCGTGCCGGAGGACGCACAGCTGCCCAAGCTGGGCAGCGTCACCTGCTTTAAGCCCTTCGAGTGCGCCTCGCAGCTGTTCCTCCTGGCCGGGTACGAATCGGGACACTTTCTCACCTGGGATCTAACCTCTGGTGTTATTCTGGATGTGCTGGAGCTGGCCACAGATGCCATGAGCGTGGACTATGACCCGGTGACCAATCGGGGCATTGTGGGCGGTGCTTGTGAGTAACTCTTTACTTCTTTACTTCTTTAATTAACTTAATAACTAACCTATGTTCTTGCAGCTGATAAGTTGATTACGTTTAGCTACCAGCGACCCTCCATGCAACTGCAGCGTGGCTCGGAGCTGTGCATCAAGAATCCGGGAGTGAACTGTGTACGCATCCGCACCGATCAGAAGGTCTTTGCCAGCGGCGGCTGGGACGGTCGCATACGGATCTTCTCGTGGAAGAGCCTCCGACCGCTGGCCGTGCTCACGCAGCACAAGCAGGGCGGTGTGATGGATCTGGCCTATTCCAGCCAAGCGGTGGCCATGTGGCGGGCACCTATAATGGCAGCGGCCGGCATGGATAGCCAGATATCGCTGTGGGACCTCTACAACTGAGCTAAGACTGCAAAGGTTAGGAATTCCTTTATATATATTTACCTTTAAGTAGTACTTCCCCCTGGATTGCAGCTTCTGTTTGAGGATATCGTTACTGAATTTCGTTTATTGCCATTTGGAATTTTGTGGGAAACGTTTCCTTCGTACAAGGTCCTTTTTTGAATGAAATATGAAGTGTTTTTAATTCCATTTTATAGAAAATATAAATGGCCATCCTAGATTAGTTGTACTTATTTACGAGGCTCCTTTGAACTCGACCCACAAATGAAACCCTTCGGCTTTTCATAAGTTATATATTTTAGTTTATTTAGATTCAATTCAGAGATTACCGCCCTGCACTTTGTGCCTTCTTTTCATCCTTCTCCTCCATGTTGCTCTCCTCTTTCACGCATAAATAGTTTCTACAACTAAATAAGGATATATCCTAGGGTTCTAAGTCTACTTTTTAGCTTTAGCATTGCCATTGTTAGTCATATTGCACTCGGCCTCCGCGTCTGCCTCCTTGCTGCTGCCGCCACTGCTTTGGTGGCTCCCTTCGCTGGCCTCCAGCTCCTTGATGGCTATCTTCTGGAAGTCACAGTCAATGATCCTCTTGCGCTTCCGCAACGGTCGACTGCACTCGGCCGCCGCCTCTTTGGTTTGGATTAGGGTTCGCTTGGTTTGCAGACGCGTAATCTTTAGCTTGGGCAGCTTCTGGCTGTCCACCTCGGTATCGGAGGCCGGCGAGTCCTGGACAATGCAGTGCGTTTCCAGCGAGGAGGACGAAGACTCTTGAGAGACGGACGGCGATGCGGGAGTGGTGTCTATATCTGGATTTGTCTTTGGTGTGGATTCCTTCTCTTCCTCGTTCTGTTCTTTGTCTGACTTGTCTTCTTGCGGCTCCTGCGGGGTCTTCGCTTCCGGTTTCTCCACCTCCACCTCCACATCCAGCTCATTCTTTGCCTTGCTGCTGCAGTCCAGCGGCTGTGGTTGCTCCGATTCGCCAGGGTTCGCCTCCTCCTCTCTGCTGGATGACGTCGTCCGCTCCTCATCGAAGCGCTTCCTTTGCTCGGACGTCAGGTGGGCCTTGTAGAAGTCCATGATGGGCAGGGGCACGGGTATGGGTATGGGCAGAGGTATGATGATGGGATACGGCACCATCACTGTGACCGGAGGCACACCACCCAGCAAGGCGCTCAGTTCCGGCATTTGAGGAGGAAATGGTGGCCCGAAGGGAGGACCGAAGCCCCTGGGCATCATGCCGTGCGGCGGTGGTGGCAGGAAATGATGCGGCGGCGGTGGCGGACGACCCACGAAGGGATGGGCACCCATTGGCACTCCATTCGAGGGCGTGGCGAAATAGCTAGCCGGTATGGCTGTCGGACCACGGGGAAGCGCTTGTGGAGGCGGCACAACAGGCGGTGCCTGCTGCTGCTGCTGCTGTTGCTGTTGTTGCGGTAACTCCTGCATATTTGGCATGGGCGAGATGGGAGGCAGGGGAACACTGGAGCCGGCAAAGTCAGCGGTTAAGGTTGGAGGAGCCTGTTGCTGTGCCTGCTGCTGTTGCTGTTTCTGCAGCAAACTAGCCACCGTTTCCGAGCCCGACGAGGAGGACAGTCCGCGATGCTGACGCTTTCGACGACCCAACTTGGAGCCCAACTGTCGCTGGAGCGGTGGAGGCGGCGGCTGTGGAGCCACGGCCGGCACCGGACTTTTCTGGGCCAGCAATTTGGAGACTGGCGCCACTGAGATCAGGGGTTTGCTGGGATGATGACTAGGCGCCGGCGGCGGCGGTGAGTCCGGAGCTCGACTGGACGCTTGGGCCGGTGGACCAGGTGACGCGGACAACGTGGAGGCGGGTGAGGCCGACCGGCTACGGCAGTTGCGCAGCCACAGATCCGGCGTTATTAGGCCAGCCTCGCTGCCCGGATCTAGGACCTGATCGCGCAGATGCGGATGCATGTCCAGGTGCGTCTGCGTTTCGTGGCAGAAGATCTGCATCTTGTACTGGTTGAGACACTTCTCCGAGCAGAACTGCAGCTGGGAGGCGCCGTCCTGGAAGTCCACGTAGCTCACGGCATGACGGACATGCTTGCACCAGTCGCAGGTCTTGGCTTTCTTGAAGGATGCCCGCCGGCTCTGAGCGAAGCAGGATTCGGAGCAGTAGCGCGGTCCGTCGCTGGTGGTCAGGTATTCCGGTGCATTCTCGGCGATGGGGCGATGGCACCAGCAGCAGTTGCTGAAGTCTGTGGGGGAACAGGGAAATGGGGAAGTGTAAATCTTTAGTAATCAAGATATATGACAATTTATTAACATAATAGAACAACTCATTTCGTTCTTTAAACACTTAAATTTAAAGAAATTAATACTTAAATCTAACATCGGAGGAAAATCCACTAGAATATGTTGATAAGAACATGTTGAGCTACATGTTTCCAACATTTTGAAGTTGCTTAGATTCAAAATGAATCGCAACTTTATTGCTGTCCGTAACTACCATGTTTCTAGACATAGCCATTGTCCGTCATCAGTAACCTTATTTATTTTTTAAGGATCCCTTTAAGAATTGTTTTAAAATGTTATTTAAATTAGAAACAATAGTAGAACTGTTTGCCTAGGTTTTCATTTCCAATTGGTAAATATTACTTGTTTATTAAATAACTTCCCAGCATTTGACGCTCTTTTCCTATTATTTAATTGTACATAGAAAACTCCTTAATTGATTTAGTACATTTTTCAGTAATAGAAACCATTTATTTTATTTTCTCGTGTTAAGAAATAAACTAGGATCCTAAAAATGAAAATCGATTCCCTCGGCCAAAGAGCCACAAATTTGATTTTACCCAGCCCAGGCTGCCGTACAAATTGAGCTTTTGGGATATCCAATTCCTAATATGGCTCCAGCCATTCCTCCTCTGCCAACTCACACAGACCCGCCGCCTCTGCCACACATTTTGCACAGCCAACAAAATTTTGTAAACCATATTTTGGGTCTTAATGAATCCTGATATTCGATAATGCAGGAGGCATCGGAAAACTCCGGCCGGAGTTTGATGGAAAGTTAGCAAAGTTTCCAACCCGTCTGTGTGGCTACAAATGCACGTAATGATTGCCGGGTCTTGGGAGCGGGCACCCAATGGAGACGACGGGGGCCAATGCCGGAGCAGAAAAGTCGAGCTTATCGAGTTGCCTTTCACAAAAGGCAAAACACTCGAAAACAAGGGGGCCTGCTTTGTTTTTTTTTTTTGGTTAGTTGGAAACTTTTGATTTTGACTTTTTTGCGTCTATTTCCGGTTGGAATTGGGCTTGAATTAAGCTGGCCGCTACTGTTTTAATGCCTAATTGATCCTCTTTCTCATTGATTTTTCTTTCAAATATATTTACTCAAAAGAAAAAAGCCTTGAAATCATATCGATTCATTGGATTGGAAGTAAATACTTTAAAAATGTATAAATGAAGATTTTAACGTTTCGTTAAATCGATATTCTGTTTAATATATCGCACCAATAATAACATTCTTCGAATATTATAATATAATATAATATAATATCAATATATTACCGTTTCGATATTTAAAATTTCGATAAAGCCAAGCTTAAGATATTTTCGATATTATATTTGGCGCGATATCTGTGTCCACCTATCATAGCGAACTTTTCCTTTCGATATACATATGTCCATCGCTAATACGCACCTATTTTCTCCTCCGTGTGCGGCACACCCGCTGGCTTCCCAATGGATAGCGGACTCTTGGAGTCCTCCTCCCGTGAGCTGCGCGTATCATGATCCGAGGGCGTCGTCGTTGTGCTGCTGCAGTTCAACAGGCCGCCCTTTCTGCCATTTCCAGCGCCACCTCCTGCTCCGCCTCCCGTTCCTGCTCCTGCTCCGCTGGCTCCTCCGCCTCCCGTTCCATTATTCTTGTTGCTACTGCTATTGCTGTTGTTGTTGTTGTGATAGGCCGCCGCCAGAGCACTCCGGCTGCTGCGAAAGAGACTGCTCCGCTTCCTCTCCAGATGCTGATGATGCTCTTGCTGGAGCTGTTGGTGGTGATGATGTTGCTGCTGCTGGTTGGCCACCGCTGCCGCTGCGGCACTCTGCAGCAGACGGGACGTCTTGGCGGTCAGATCCAGTCGGTCGACGTCCACACCCTCGAATCCATACCAGCCGAGCAGCTCGTTCATGGTGTTGTGAGCGAATTCCTGGAAAAAAAGGGGGAAAAAGGCAAAAAAAAAAAAACAACAGAAAGATGAGTACAGCGGCAAGTATATATGGGAATTGCTGACACAGTTCGCCGGGTTCGCATTACGACAATGGGCAAGGGGTCATTCGATATTCCCGGAGATCGAATCAGTAGCTTTGTACACTCTCAAAAATTATTCTCCAAAAGCAGGATGAAGTGGGGAAATATCTCCAATTCGATTGTCAGAAAGTCTACTTTTATTCATTTATTTTTATAATTTAAAAGTCTAGAAAATCTCTTTCCAATGATTCTTTTTATTTATTATTATTTTATTTATTATTCTTTTTTTATGGCAATTGTTTTCCCCTTTTTTTCTGTGTACAACTGACAGCTGAAACTTGGGGAAATCCACAACCAGGACGGCACTCGACAGGTGCCTTCATTGGGCCATAAAATTGTGGCCAACTACTGGTTTTTAGCCAGCCTTTGTTTGGATGCAACCAGAATGCAGACTCAAGGGAAAGGGTCCGAGTCCTTTTTGCAGGAACATTATCTGAGACTTTCACTAATTATCCGTTGACCTCTGACCCAAAGTGACCAATTATGCGAGTCCTTATCTAAGCGTATCAAAGTCCTTTTCCCCCGAGGCCCAAGTGTAATCGATAGCTCTGAGATGGTAAAAGCCAACGCATTGCATCCAAACACAAACACAAACACAAACCAACACCTCACCTCTCAAACACACCTCTCCTTTTCGACAGACATATCACTGTTCACGCACAGGAGGTGGTGGAGGAGGCGGAACAGGACCTGGAGAGCTTCATTACGGCCAAGTGGGCCGGACAAGTTGCCTGTTCGGTTGGGCGGCATTTGCATTTTCCCTTTTTCGGCCAAAAACTGCAAGTGTCTTTCCCACTAAATACACTCTGATGACATCTAACACTCCTCCGGGAGCCAAAGTCCAAGATACAGAGCCAGGAGCTGCGGCTTTTGATGTTTTGGCATTCCTATTTTCATTCCCTTTCCCTAAGGAGATATATATGTATATACATATGTATCATTCCAGGGCCTGCCTGCGTTGCACACAAAAATTTCACACAAGGCAATGGAGCGGCTGCACAAAACTGGGTATCGGGTTACATTGAAATACTCGAATTCTTCTCAGATGTTGCTGTTGCAAGTCTGGCAGCCAGAGGCGGAGCGGTTAAAGGGTTCGATAAGGGAAATATTTGAATACTTTTGGGATTAAAACCATCATTATATTCTCTCAACTAAAGCTTAAGCAAATGTGCACAGTTTGCACATGAAACCAACACTTTTAGCTACCATTCTTGTTTCTACTTTCCCTTTTTTTTATTGCTTAAATATTGTTTATCTATTATAGATAATATTTACATATTTTACATTTAAAACCCGCCCTTTAATTTGCCTCCCAAATTGCGCCATTTAAATTTCCTCTTAGCTTCGTTTTGCGGAATGCCCCATTACTCATACGCCATGTGGCCGGCACTTGCTTGACAAATTCGGTTGGTGGCGGTGTCCAATTCAAAGATTCAAGGGAAGTCGTAGTGGCCACAAATCGGATCGCTCCACAATTACCCAACAACGGTGGCCAGATGAATCATCGCCAGTCAGTCATATTGCATCTATCACAGGCACAGGCACTAGACAAACTGGATATCCCCGGCGTTACCCGATACTGTTGGCAAATTAAGCGGTGCTGCCAACTTGCTGACAAATGCAAGTCGTCTAATCACTCGCCGTCTCTGTTATACTCGAACAGCCTTCTCTCTCTCTTATATACTATTCCACTATTCCTAGTACACTTTAAATAAGTTTTACCTTGAAAACTAAGAAATCCAAACAAAGTCTGGGGGAAAAAAAATCTGATAAAATTGTTGTGTAAAAATATATTCCACAAATTTATTTGGTTGTAATATTTTTATATTACTTTTAAATCCAGAGAAAGGTTTATTTTATTTGCAATTTAGGTTTAAAATAAATACCTCAATAAGTCCGTAAACTCTTCAGATTTTAAATTAACTCAAAAAGTGTCTCAAAATATTTTATATAATATTTCAAACTAAAAATGAGGCCTTCCCCTAAGAGAATTTCAAATTCACACCAATTTCTGAGGCTAACGTTTAAATTCTTATCTTTTAACTAAAAATTGGGATGATAGTTTCTGTTAAACCTTTGCTAAGAGTATTTGAATTTCAAGAAACTCTTTATAATAATATGTATATATTTTTTCTGAGTGCTTAAGCAACGCTCACACGCTCGCTTGGTTTATTTTTTCGAGTCGCGTATCGGTGACAATCGCATTCAGGTTTTCAGTTGTCTGTCGCTGCGAAAAGGGTATTAAAAATTCGCGCGATAAAATCTCCGAACCCGGCTGCCTCAGCGTATCAATTACACGCCTCAGGTGCGACCTCGTCCAGGTAAGATGAGGTGGGGTAAGCTGGTGAGGTGAGGGGCAGCCGGTCGAGATGGAGGAGGCCAAGAGGCAGTACGGCGACGCACGCTCGTCTCAAGTTCAGTATTTTGCAGTAACCGGAGGAGCGGAGGAACAGAGGAACGGCTCGAACGCTCGTTACCACTCCGACTCGCTCCATCTCTCTCATTATCCCATGCGCCGTCTCTTTCGGCAGCTCGGCGTTTTTTGTTTTTTTTTTTTAGTATCATTTGTCTGTTAATTTATGTTCGGTTTTTAATTTCTGATTTGTGCGTTCGTTGAGTTTTTCAGTTTTCTGCTGCCTGACACTGGCTCAACGGGTTGCCAAGGGGGCGGCGAAGGGGATGCCGAAAAGGGGGCGGTGAAGTGGGGTCACTCACTGAGACAAAAGTACATAAATTAAGCACTTTAATATATAGGCTTTTAATTGTCGGTCTCTCAGTGTTTTTTACTATAAATATTAACCCTGAAAAACTACTATTTTTATTTAGTTTTCTTACTAACTCTTTAACTAGTTTTATTATTAAACTAGATATATATGCAACCTTTTAACAGATTGTTACTTTGTTTGGTTGCTCTATCTCTTATTCTCTCTGAGTTATAAGGTTTTCGGTGTTTTGACGGACAGGCGGACAAACGGACAGACGGACACACTTAAATATCAATTTGTAATTAATGAAAGTACATCCAATTGGGCTTATAAATAATAAAATATTCAAATGATATTAGTATTCTTACTTAGATAGGGAAAAATATATTTAAAAGAAACATTTAAAGTACTTTTCCCGCAGTGTAGGCTGCGACATTCAAACTCGCGCCCATGCCTGAAATTCAACACCGAAATGCGAATAAAAATCAATTAATTAAAAACTGAAATTGTATGCCATCTGTTGTTGTTGTTGTTGTTGTTGTTGGTGCTGATGGAGTTGGGATCTGGGATCTGATTCTCTCTCATCGCATTCGGTGGTATGTTTGTTTGTATTTTTGTACTAAAGTGTGTATTAAGAAATGTACAAACACACGCGTATTCCTTTACATTTCCAATTCGAATTTCCTTTTCCCCGCCGCCACCGTCAACGATCTGTATGGATACTTGGATGGTTGGCTTTTCATTTCGCTTTTTTTCCGTAATTATTGCCCAAGAATCCAACGGATACATATGCCATAATATACTCGTTCTGTTTCTGACTGTTCAAGTTGATTTTTTTTTTTTTTATATTTTCATTTTGCGAATTCTCAACTTACAAAAACATATCAGATTTTCGTTTTTATTATGAATCGTAATGAAGCGACTTGACGAGTGCGAAGCGGGAACTGAGAACTTGGGGAAGTAGGTTCTTTTTCTTTGTCTGGCTTTGGAACACTGCAAGAAATGAGGGATCAGGGACTGGGCAATTGCTTTAAACTAAAGATTGGTTTAAGATATATAGCTTTTGAAATATTTTGATTGAATATATTGAAATCTTTAGAAAATGTCTTTAAAAGTATGCTTCAAAAAGGGTTTTAAACCAAAACGATAGCAACTAAATACGAATATTACCAAGTAGCTATGGAATTTGATTTAGTTTTCCTGACCTACTTCCGGAGCCAATCCAAGGGAGCTTATCCCGCGCTGCAGTGGAGCTCGAGCCCCGTGTTATGCGAGTGGGTCGGGCATTAATACGCTTCTACGGTTACCGGCAAGGAAACCTAATAGAATAATGTAAAGTACACGACGATGGCAGTGCCAGAGCAACCGGCGACAACAGCCGAGAGATGCGGATACCCAGTCTGGGCGGGGGGCGAGAGACGGCTACGGCTACGGCAACGACAACGGACACTCAATACGCTTATAATAACTCACCCTGAACCCAATAAACCGAGCTGAGACTAAGGCGAACTAAAGCCGGGCTGCAACGGAGCACCCAGTGCTGGTGTCCGGACCGAACCCAATCCCTGGTCCCCAGCAGCAGCACCGCAGCCCCTCGAACGCCACCGCCACCCCAAAAAAAAAAAAAAAGAAACGAAATACTATATACTATATATAGTGTGTGAGTGTGTGCGAGCAGACCAATGGCAACAAATTCTAGAATTACGCTAGTTTTCTCAGACATACATATGGGTGTTTTTTTTTTTCGTGTGTACGAGTGTCGAGAGCACAAAGTCAGTCGGTTTTTAGTTTGCTGTAATCGAATATCGATAGCTCAGGATTGAATGACTCGCGTCCTTCTTTTGAATTCTTACATGACATACTTGGCCTTTGGCTCTGTGTTGCTCTCTATCTCTCTCTCTATCTTTCTATCCCTCCCTCTCTGTGCAATATTTTATTTCATTCTAATGTACATCGGATATGGGTGGCACATTGTTCAGACAGAGATATATAATATATGAGAGAACAGAACACTTTTAAGAGGGGAAAAAACTCTAGTGGTTAACCGGGCTCCAACTTTTCTGTACTTTTTAAGTACTTTTTATTTTAGTTTCAGTTTGAGAGAGATTTTTATCAGTTAAGGACCTTCAATAGGTACAGATTTTGTTCAGAACTATAGCTTATAAACTCTTATAAATAAATTAGTTAAATTAAATATCAAGCAAATATAGTAAGCACTAGGAATTTGATCGATTTCCTCCTTTCGAATATCTATCACTTCACCTGCTGCAGCCTGCTGTCAGTGTCCACCCTTCTGGGCCACCTCCACATAGCCCTTGGGCCACTCTCGGGTTCGCTTTCGTAATGCTGGGCCATCAGCAGTGGCTCGAATTAATTTAACGCTATTTTAATTTGAGCTCCTGTGGGGGGGCGAACTGGTAGCATGTTGCATGCTGTTGGCTCTCTCAGAGGATGGGAGGATGAGGATGGGGATGCCACCTGCCGGGCTGGCAGCGCTCACAGGGTGCCTCATGTTACCTTCGCTCCTTGTTGCTTGTTGTGCACTACACAGGCCATCCCTGTCGCCCCTTTGAGACCTCTGGCGTTCTCTGGTGTTTTGTGTAGAATTTATCATATTCTATTTTGTTTGTAACCCAATCGTCGGCGCTGTTATTAAAGTTCTGCTGCTGCGGCGACATTTGAGCTAAGCTCTCGCACCCCTATCCCAACTTTCAGCCAGAGCCCCCCCTCGGTGGCCCTGAGTGGCTGCCTCGCGGGCTAACGCTGTCATTGTGTCATGTGGCCCCTCGCAGTCTCCCCCGATCTGTATATGTATGTATATATATATATTTGCCAGCGAGTGTGTGAGTGTAATCCAATCCGGAATGCTCGGAACCCTGGCCATGTTCGTTAGAGTCTGCCATCACTTAAGACTGTGGGCGCGTTGAATATTAGGTGGCTCTGCCCCAATGGCCAAGAGGTTTGGCCCAGAAGGTGCAACAAAAAGCGGGGTAAGATGCATTCAATAGCTAATTATTTAAAAGGGTTAACTAATGGGTATTTGATTAGCTTAGCATCTAAACTAACTAAACTTTTAATAGTAACCTACGTTACATTTTATATTTTTAAAGGAAATCTACATCGGAAATATTTTTAAATCAAATTCCAGGAAGAAGTTGCAATCAAAATATAATAAGAACATAATAAGAAACTCTTTTCCTTGTAAATAATAAACAAAAGCACCTAAATTACAACATCTCCTATTAAATTTCCCACCGAAAAAATACCTGAAAAACCAACAAGAACATATTGTTTACCATTTTGTTCGTCACACACCGCCTACACACAGAGTTATTGATTTCAGTTATTGATGATATGGCCTTCCGCACACTCGTTCACCTCTTCCAGCTCCCTGCTAGCTCCCTGGCAGCTCCTTGCCAGCTCCCTTACCAGCTATTTTTCCCAGGATAATGCCCACATAGTAGTGTGTGCCTCACAAGACATACTTCACGTTTATATCTATGTACATACATATAGCTCGGGGCCCAGCCTCAGCTTTTGGCTTGACATCGGTCGTTGCAAAGCGGAAAACCTTGAAGGATATCGCCTTACCACAGTCCTATCATATTGCACCCATGGAGAGAGCTCCTGTTCCCATTTCCTTCCCTCTCTCCCCCGTACACTCGCCTTATTGTTGTTGTTTAATTACGCTGTGTGTTTTCGGCTTGCCTTTCGGGGCCATTAAATATAAAAAATTTGTCCTGTCTTTTGGGTGTCTCTGTCCGTGTCCCTGCACCAAATGCAGCTTGTAATTATGGCTAAAAAAAAAATATTATATAGACTGGAAACGAACCCGAAACTGGGTGAGGTAAGCGTAAGCGAAAGAATGAAGGTATGAATTACAATGTTTTTAATTGATATTTTTAGTCGGCAAAGTGTTGCATACTCAAAGGAGCTTGGGCATTGTCGAGGAACTTAATAAAAGAGTACAGAAAAAGAAAGGGAAGAAAGTAAGAAAGAAGGGAATAAATAAGGCGGGAATTTCGTTAATTTTATTATTGTTGTTTTTTAGAAGGAAAATATTATTAAAATATTAATTCGTTGTCCTAGAGAACACTTTGAAGTAAGAAAGCTAAGTAAGAAAGCAATACACTTGCAACATGTAGCTAGGTAAATGTAGCTGAGCGAATGTTGCTAGTTAAATGTAGCTGAGCAAATGTTGCTAGGCAAATGTTGCCAGGGAAATATTGCTCAGGTTTATGATCAGGTCAGGAACCCCTGTTAACTCCCACATTTATTTACCAATTCTACTCAAATTGTAGTTATATTTTATTTATTTATTCTACATTATATGGTTAACTATTTGTACAAATCTCACTAGTGGAAAACTGTTTGCCCTCGCCTTACAAACTTGCAATCACAACTAGCTCACGACAGACATAAATAACCGTGTACAGATATCCAATATATAATATAATCCCACGTTTAGCTAGAAAACCAGTCGACAACCTCAGCAGCCCCTCCAGCGGATACTCCTCGGTTCCCAAGCCCCCTTAACGACCGCCCCCCCCTGATACCCCCTGATCAGCTCTCTCATTCATTATAATAATTTTTGGTTTTTGCAGTTGCCTTTGTTTTTATTGTTGTTGTTGTTGTTTCTGGTTTCCCCGTCCGACAAATAAGTATCATTGCGCTCAACTGCAAGTCAACGGGTATAATTTCAATTCCCCGATCGGGTTACACGTGCTGCAAAAATGTTGCTGTGGACAATTTATCTGCATGCCGGCAGCCAGCCAGCCAGCCATCCCTCCTCCTTGGTGGCATTAAATTAATTTTTGCTCATTTGGCGGATCAAGGGAGGGAGAGCGATTCGGAATCGGACTCGCTCACTCGTTAAAATGATTATAAAAATTTATCAATATAAAATTACCGCCAAGTTGCCCTGCCGCTCCACTTACACAATCCGAATCCGAATCCGAATCGAAATTGGAATCGGAATCTCCTCAGCTGCTGGATTCCGGACTCGGGGAACACAAAGTTGCCCGGAATCCCATCCAGCATATTGCGGGGGCGATGGAGGAGATGGAGCGGGAGGAGTTGTTGCATAAACATTCAACCAAACAAAACTGCAAAGCGGCAAAGCTGCAAAACTGCAAGTTGAAACCTTTTTCGGTTCTCTCCCTGGGCCGAGCAGCAGCAGCACCAGCAGCAGCAGACATTTCGAAGGCGATTCTTTGATTTCAATGCTTAGTTGGAAATGCTCGGTTTCGGCTTGTAAATGGAAACTAATTATGTGCAACATGCGGTTCCTGAAATATCTAAATATTTCCATGGGGTTCGTTAGGAGCGAAACCGAATAATAATGCAATAAAATAGTTTGCATTGCCATTTCGGTTTGCAGGATAATTTCAATTGCAGGATGCCGGATCAACTGGTATTAAGTGAAAGAGATACTTGGCTGGCAGTATTAAATATGAACACCTTTTCTAATTCCCTATAGTTTACCTAGCTCTACAAATACTTTTTAAAAGTGGGTGTTATTCCTATCTAAGCACAGAAACAAATAATAATAAATCAGCATATATGTGTGTATGTACTTATATGCAATTTGGCAGCAGCAGAAATGTTTTGCCAAGAGCGAATATTTATTTATTTATAAAAAAACCAACGCACACTCTTATTTCCATACTTTGTCTGCATCCATGTTATTGAATATTCGGCGAATAATATGCGGACACGGGCTAATTAATTATAACACGCTGCGGGGGTGTTCATTCACAAACAAGAATCTCTCACTCACCTTTATCTCATCGCTGGGCAGTTCCTTTTTGATCTGAACGGACGCGGCCACCACACTGGAGGTTCCCATGTTGGCATCCCGCGAGCTGGAGGGTGAGGTCTTGGCGGACATTTTGACTGGTTTCGGGTTGAATTTTCAATTTTTCTTATAGAGGAAAAGCTGTAACAATAAAGGGGAAGCCAAGGGTTTAAAACTTAGAAAGGTGGAAGGTAAATAATCTTAGAAGGTTCATAGATCAGTGAGCTTGTCGCACAAAAAGATAGGATATAATCTTACATCTACATAAGCGAGCTTATTCACTATTTTATATAACTTTCAATATGTAAATAAAAAGAAGAGAAGACAAAGAATAAGGGTCTATCCAGAAGATACTTTTTAAATAGTTTAGTTGACCGGATTATCGATCTTTCATCATTGTTTCAGAGAAGTATAACATTATCTTATAGCTGGAGGCTTTAAATAATAATGAAAATATAACAAATATAATTGATAAATATAATATCTTTTAAAGAACAACGTAAATAATAATTAGAATTCAAAAATAATACTAATTTAGCGAGTTTTTAAATAAAAGAACTATTATTTACATAGAAGAAAATACAAGAAAATTGGTATCAACTTTTTATAATTATATCCGACCACTTCTTAGGTCCCCATTATCTCTAGTTTCCCAGCCTATCCACCAGATACTTTTGAAATTAGCTCGTAGCTAGCTTTTTTTTCGGGTCTATATATAGCTAACCGAGTCATTGATCTTGCAACTGTAAACAAGTGAACTTTGGCTACATCAATCACTGGATTTTGCTGGCTCCCACCGTATAAATTAATTACAGCGGATCACAGTTTTCGGATACTTTTTACGGTTGTATTTTTTGGGGTTTTGCCTCTCTGTTTTCGATCTTCTTCGCGCCCCATCGCGCTTTGCTGGCTGCTTCGCATCCATCGGATACGCGGATAAGCGGATACGCATACAAGATACACGAAGGAGGATGATGAGGAGGAGTAGCAGCAGCGACGCGGCGGCAGACGCGATGTATTTATACACCTCGGGCCTCGCCTGAGTATCTGTGCTCCCAGCGAGCGTGTTCAGTTCGCTTGGCGCGCACTTTGGTGTCTTGTAATTTAATACCCCCGCCGCCCCGTTGTTCTCAGTGTGCTACCACTACCACCTATCGCATAACACCAGTGTACAAATTCGAATTCAAATGGCCAGAGCCCAATAAAACATACACAAAGGCATCCATTCTTAATACATAAGTAAAGTGCTGGTTTACAGGAAATCAGGAAAAAGTCGAATAATAAATATTCTGCCAGTGAAAAGGAAAGTACTCAAAGGATATATTCCGGTATAAAATCAAAAAACTATTGGTATTCTTTGAAAACTCTCTTATTTTCCGAATCGAGAAGCACTCAATCATCAGAAAACCCCATTCAAGATCATTTAAGTAGCGCCATTGTTCACATTTAATGCGTTCATTCCTCGTTCCATATCGTTCTGGCAATACATATATCTATATAGCCCGATCTTCATCATCATCTCTGATTGCCCATTAAAAACATTTCACTTGGCTTCGCCTTGGTTTCTTTTCGTTTTCATTTTCAGTTTCACATTCTTATTTCATTATGGATTTGTTTTGTTTCTTTCGAACATTTTGAAAACATTTAAGTTTGCAACTGAGCAATAATGCAATTTTAGCATTATCATTTCTCGAGGCTTTTCTTGTGTGAGGTACAAAATTTTCCAATGCAACGTGTGGGAAAACAAATATATATTATCCAAAAATAGCCAGATATTTTCAACATTTTATAAGTATATTTTTCACGAGTGTGTGTTTTTCGGCTCTCACTCACTCACAATATTGGCCTTTCTGCTTTCGCACGCTCTTTCAGCCTCGATTTCTTGGCTTCTGCTGTATTTTCTTTGGATGGATTTTCAGGGAAACTCATGCACCGTGCTCATTTTCATTCTTTATTTCATTTCGTTTTCACTTTCACACATGCACATGCACCACACCGCACAGATTCGAAATAATCCCGATTCGGATTCACAGATATTTCTTTTTTCAAAAACACTCGCCGGCGCTGAGCGAAGGAACGGAAAACGACGTCCACACGCGTCCGCGTTTCATGAACATTTGAGGCCCAAGTCCGCTGGCATGTGGATTTTACTCGCTTTTCTGCTTGCTGCCTGCTTCGGTGCTGCTGCTTCTGCTGCTGTGCTGTGTTGCCTTCGGTCGTCGTCATCGTTGTGGCGCAGCTGTGGGTCTGATGTCGATGACGTAGTTGCAGCACCCCCCCTCCATACCCGCCCAGACACCACCCACTCAGAGAAAAATGAGCTATTGCCTTGCTGCTCTTAATAGCATGTTATTTTATTTATAAATTCGAAAAGTAATTTGATTTATATTATTTATTCATAGCTTAGCTTAAATCATAAAAGATCTCAAACGAATATAAATCTGATTAAATTCTGTCTGAAAGTATGCTTGCTTATCGGGGTTTTTCGATTTTAAATTAGAGCTGAAAAGAAGAATGTTTCATCGATTTTTAATCGATTACTAAAAATCTTGTTTTCTGCCTTTTTTTATTTTAATTTATTAGTTTTTTCTTACACGTTATCAATAATAAACTTCGGGAAAAATTAAAGAAAAGTAGATAGATTTTGCCTCAAGAACAAATTAAAAAAAAATATAGAATATATTTTAGCTTCAAAAAATGTTTTTACTATGTAGTTTTTTGTGGAAATTATTTGACATTCAATGCAGTATTAAATATTAAAGAATTGTAGCAGAGGAAAGGAAATATTTGTAGCTTTTGTTCCAGTGCAATAACTCGAGCGAGAGAGGCGCAGACGCTGGCATCTTCTCTGGCGTTTGAAAACGAAATCGAAATTGCATTCGACTGCAACGCGCGCGCGTTTCTTTTGCATAATTTCTTTAAAAATATAATAAAAAGTACGAGCATTGGCCAGTTAAAAATAAATAAATCCACTTCACCTGCCTGCGTGTTGTTTGCTCTTTCTGCCACCTCCCCGATATTTATGTTATTTCCAATTTTTGTTTTAATTTGCACAAAATACTTGTGCCGGCGCGGCGGCGGAGACAAACGCACTTGGGCCGAGATCAGAGAGACTGCTCGTCGTAATTAATGGGGGGCAACTTAAGTAATGCGAGGAGAAAATGCATTCTGACAGCCAGAAAGGTCGCATTCGGTACATACTCGTATGTATATAGAAAATAGGAGGAAAAATATTATCCAAATTGATTATCGTATCGCTTGTTGCTTTCTCCTATTAAGTGGGTTTTGTCGGCGACATTTTAATATCTTGTTTCGGAAAAGGCATGACCAATAATATTTAAAATGCGAGAGAGATATTTTTAGCTAATACGAAACTTATAAGGGAACTCTTTGTGGAGATTATGTGTTGGATATCCATTTGTTTTAGTTTCTAGGGATCTCTTTCATCTTCTAGTAGCTCCATAGTTTTCCACAGTGCTTATACAGATAGTATATATCCTCTTCTCCACCTCAACTACATTAATTTCAAACCCAATTGAATCACACATTTTAGGGCCAACTGTTGGCCAACACACGATTATTGGTAACTGGAAGAGAGCCTGGCACTGGCACTGCTGCCTCTGCCACATGAAAAACAGTTGGCAATCGGCGGAGTACGAGATATAAGACGTTGTCTATCATTAATACCCGGTGCTTGGGGGAGAACTTACCACTAGTCGACGACAAGTACCAACAGCTATCAGAAATTGGTGCCAGTCCCTTCTTCTACGGCTACCTTCTGCACGTAAATCTAACCGCAATCGCGAAATGGCCGAGAGAAACAATTGAGTCGCCTAAGTGGAACCTCATAATGTGCAGGGGCGATCGCGAGGAGAAGCAGCTGGCGTGTCAATCAAAGCCAAGAGGGAGGGGCGGGGGCAGCGGCGGATAAACAAACAATGTACTCATATAGATAAATGTAGCATTTAATGCCCACGAATTTAATTTAAATTGAACCAAAGCCAGATAAAGATTTTAGTGTTGGATGTCAGCCCGTTCGTTCCTTCATTCCCACGCGTCCGCGTCCGACCATAGAAGCCCAGGGAAACATGAGTTTTGTTAAGACATTTGGGACAATTCATTTATTTTATTTGTGCAACTGACTCATTAGTGACAGTTGATGAAAAATGCAATTTAAACATTAATTGCCGTTGACTTGCGGCATTCACTTCCCCAATCAAAATGTTTTCTTCTATTAGCATTTATTTATTATCCCGTGAACGATCAGAAAAACAAACCTATTTACAATTTTCTAATCATCTTAGTTTCATCAACAAAGTTAATGAGCTTTTTAAAAATATTCTAGGTCGTTTAAAATAGATTTTTAAATTGAAGACAATGTATTAATTATTCAAAAGTGACGTTGAGACCTTTTTGTGGATTTATTTACTCGAATAGCTCCATATATTTTCTATAATTGTTTATTATAATATATTGACAAGTGCAACGACTTAATAAATATTAAATAAACATTAAATATTCATCCTTTTCGCTGTTTGTTTTTATTTTTGACCATAAAACATATATTTAATATATTATTTAGCAAATTTAAAAATAACTTGCAAGATAATAGTATTTGAAATGTAACGATTTTATATATTTTTTATCGATCTATCGCTTCAGGAGTGTCATCTCTAGACGAATGCGCTCCTCACTAAAAGCT